>JAQGAD010001236.1:0-21830 GCA_034696625.1 Isotomurus palustris | reverse complement strand
TTATTTTTAAAGTAGAATAGAAAATAAGCCGGAATTCAAGCTGAATAAATATTAAGCACCAGAACCTTTGATCTAATGTCAACGAATAAATCAATGAATCCATATATTTCTCAACTGAATGTAAAACCATCGGTGGGGAACTCTTTAATGCACCAGACTGAACCCATTTCTGATATGTCCTTTCAGTATTTTTTTCACACATAATAAAGACACATAGCATACAACTTATATATCATTGCCTGGTGTCAAAATTCGATCTCCAAAATTATGGGAGTCGAACCGATTGTGGCAATTTTTTAAATAAGAAAAAGCTAATAAAGTACTAAATGTGAAAAAGTTTGGAAAGTATGAGTCAGTCCAACACGAACAATATTTGCTGATGTTATATATAATGAGAAAATACAATTAGTGGGCTATGTTTGAAACAGTGTTTGCTGATCTTAAACCCACTAATAATGCTGTGCTTCGCTGTTTCCTTATATTTATAAGGAAAACACCTGACTGATTTTGATGTTTGACCTAGTTTGGAGTGCAAGACCCCAGTAAGAATTAGGGTCCAGTATTTAAGTTGGGTCGTAAGGACGTTCCATGGTTGCAAGTAGTGAGCATAAGATTTACTGTTAGGTTTTCGTGAAAGAATATTCTTCGGAAGCTATAAAATGGGTCTAAACTTCCATTTGTGGGTTCTGTACTCTTTCATCAGGCGTCAGGGGCACTAAAGAGCCTTCTCCTATTGCAACATCTTTTGTATATACTTTTTTCATTTAACAACAAATATTTATCTTCTTCTTCGTAAAAAAATACAATTTATTCAACAGATTGCACAAATCTCGGCTCGTAACCAAACACCTAAAGTGTCCACAGGGCTTTTTCTTCCTTCAGGTAATGTGATTTGTTGTAAACTTTTTTTTAAATTTGTTTAATTAAGATGATTAAGAATTTTTGTTTTCTATTGTATCAAACTGTCGGATTTTTTGTCAAAAACAAAATAAATATTTAAAAATAGTACTACCACAAAATTTTGCATCACACCTAGTTAAGCAGCTTTTAGCATAGATGTAACGTGTATCACTTTTGAACTGAATTTTTCAAAAAAGATTTCTTTCAGTAATCGTAACTGTACCAAAATCTGATTCTGAATTTACAAATTAAATAAACAATTAATTTGCAACCCACACATTTATTTGTTTGAATGGATTAGATAGATCTTTTAGTTTCCTGGAGATCTACATATCTATATTAAATTAAAATACAGTTGCCAGGAGAGTCAGTGTTGAAACAAGCGTACGCTCTAAACATCAACCTGCTGTAATGAAAAAAAGCATCCAGTATGCATTTTAGAACATTCTAAGCATTTTCGGTAGTCCGTTTCGGTAGTGTGTTTATTAGTGTTGGAACTATAATCTTCAACTAAGTTCAAATTTAGGATAAAGTTTTATAAGGATTCGATGCACACGTGTTGCTGGGTGTACATCATAATTTTTTGGATTTATCAGATTATTACGATAACCTCATACAATTAATGAATGTATGAAGTCTTAATAAGGTCTAATTAATAAGGTTGATAACGCTCGATTAGTCACCTAATGTAGAGTAGTCTCAGAGTATGTTTCCGAAGAATCATTCCATCAGAGGTGTGTTTTTGCAAGTCTCATGGATTAATAATTTTATAATCTCCGTACTCAGTAGGAAGATATTATCAAGAACTGGAATTTTGTCTACGGCCTTCGACTTCATAAGTAGACGCAGATAAATTGTAAATTTATGCCGTTTCGTAAAAATGAGGTTGAATTTTTGAAAGAAGTAATACAAAAATCGTACAAATTTTTATCTTTGAACTAAACGCATAATAACACATGAATTTGTTTTGCAAATTAGAACAATAATGCAGTCAAACTAACAACTGTCGTGAAGTGACGTTCCATAATTTTTAGAATAAAGGAGTTCCAAGATCTCTATTCAGCTTGTATTTGCTGGCCTAAGGATGTCAAGCACGTAGTAATATATTGTGAATTCTTTTGTTTAAAAAACAACACCATCTGTATTGAAAGGTCGTTCGACAAAACTTTTTAACAGAACCCCTTCCAGCAACAAACTGAACTTAAATTCTCATAAAATAACACTCTCAAATATGCAAAATGGGACACACTAATTAATCATTATTTGATTTGGAACAATTTCAAGTAGTATAGAAATGATGAGTAGGTCAAGAACTATCCAAAAATTGGATGAGGTCTTATATTTAAAATTTTCGTGACGTTTCACAATAGGCCTTGAAGAAAGTGACGTGCAGGGCCCATATTTAAACTAAGAGTCGGATTTACACTCTATAGCAAATATGTAAAGAAAACTTTGAAAAAGTGAATACCTAAGCTAACCTAAAATGCACTCAGACTCTCCTCTAACTAACTACTTTTCTTATTAACATAAAGTATCTGCAACACTTGTTTAAATAATAGCAGTTGTTTATTGTGCAAAACTAAATATGCATATAGACTACAAAAAACTTTGTTTTGCTTCACTAAACTAATTCATAAATTGAAAAAAGCGCTAATCACATCTCATTGTACACTCTCGAAACTCTAGATCTAGTCGAAGCTTATCAATGCATGGTGTGTACTCTGCCAAACCTACGATATAAAAGTTGTTAGCCATTCGTCGCAAAGTCCGAAACTGTGAAATGAGAACCTGCTTGCACATGACATATTTTACGAACTTTTTTCATCACATAAGCTTATAATACCTGCCTTGCCTGCTTCTAATGTTTGAACAGTAATTATATATTCAGGACAATATTGCAGGTGGGAATCAAAATGGCACAGGCTGCAGGTGATAAGATCGTGTCATTGAGAATAGAGCAATTTCTCGAAGCCTTCACACCTTTGCTTCCTGTCGGAGCAAAGTGCAAATATATTCAAAGCGACAAAAAACGATTCGACATTTGTTTCTTATACCCAAAATTTGAAGATGAGAACGAACTTTTATGCACCCTCATTGCGTTGGTTCACCACGTAGCCAAAACAGACAGCATATTCATTGCAGATTTATTTCAGACCACTCAGACATCCAAGGGTGTGAGACCAAGCGGTATCCGTCCAAAGGTTGATTACGGAATTACTAATTGGATAAATGTGGTTAACTTCGCTGTCGATAATCCAAAAAACCTGACGTTTATGGATAAAGTTGTACGCACAAAGAGGCAGAAACACGCGGAAAAACTCGGAAAGATGTGTTCTATTGTCACTTGTAAATATGCTAACTTGTTTGCATTTTACCTTGTCGTGTTATATGCAGCTAAGGGTGATAAAGTGAAGGAACCTGCAATTCTTAACAGAGCACAGACTTACCTCCACAAATACTTTCCTGAAGACTTTTCTGCGCCAGCGGGTTTAACAATAGACGATTGCAAGATCGAGTTGGATGTGGATGCTCTAGGGGTTAGGGAGTTTAGTGAGTTCCATTTTGCAAGAAAGCCGAGCAGAGGGAAACTTTTTTTACCGGTTTCACCTGTTGATGCAGACGTGGAAGAGCCAATACAGATTAACGAAGACCTCAACAATTATTCAAATGTAGTAAGCAAGATTGATAAGCTGCAACGACAACGTGATGCTGAGTGCGAGAAATATGAATCCTCTCTCACCGCTGTTCATATGAGCCAAATTGAACTGGTAACTATTGAATCCAAAACCAATGAATTAATTAGCTTGAAGAACCAAATGGATCTCGTGAAGGATATTGGTCAAATAGTGGTAGATTTTGCAAAGGAAAAACGCCGGCCACCTTTTTCAATGACGCAAGCTTTGTTTCATCTTTATGAGTCAAATGAAAAATTAGGTAAGCCTACGTTTTTTAAAACTAGATTTGTAAGTTTCACAATTCACTTGCTGCTTTTGAACATCAAAATTACATCAAAAATATAAAGTATTTATTTCTCATTCACCACTTTTTTTCTGGCTTAAAATCAGTCGCGATTGCTGCCTCCACAGACACATCACTACCAGTCACACTGCCATCCTCAAAGTCGGCAAAAAGCAAGGGCATCATTTCAAGTCTAAGTGGGCACACATCCCATCATTTGACGTCAGAAAAAGGGATATCTTCCGGGAGCACTGCCTCCTGCTCCTCAAATAAATCCGACCAGATTGCCCTGAATAAAAAGCTATTGGAAAGCACCCAGAGCCCATCTCTACCAACAACATCACCAAAACCTGCCAAAATCAATGCCATACTGGCAAATCCCAATGAGCATACAACACAAAATTCAGCGTCAAATATGATTGTTAGTTCAGAGCCTACTACCACCAAAGAACTATGCCAGGTTGCCCAAATCAACAAGAAAGCTTCAGACATCCAGAGCCCTGTGACTGACACGACTAAAGTAATTGGGACGGTTCAGACAGCCAATGGAATCAATGAATCATTTAATAACTCACATGGACAAACACCTAACCCAAACCTAGATCATCCTGAAATACAAATCGATCAGCAAGCTTACCCAAATGTTCCAGAATATCAGTTGTCAACTAATTTCATGTCACAGTATTTGCCCTGCCCGTATGGTGATCTTCCTCAATACCCAAATCCCCAAGATGATCCTTCGTCACTAGAAGATATGTCACAGTATTTACTGCAAAGTAATGACCAGTCAATTTGCTCTAATGCCGAAGCAAACACGTCGCCAAACGGACTTCTTAATTCGCATTCGCCGGGTGATCAGCCAGCTTCTGCGGTGCCAGATCGAACTGCAATTTCCAATGAAGACAACAGAGTTGAAACTAAAGGCATGGTGGTAAGTGCAACCAAACACAAAGACAACTTGAATAATTTTATAGGCCAAACAGCAGACAGTTTTTCCGCCGAAGAACATGTATCCCCTAGAGGCGACAAGACTCAACACTTACATGATGAACAAAGAAAGGATTCCTTGACTGGTACATCTAGTTGCGTGACAGGACATGGTAGACAGCCGGAGCAGACTATATCATTTGAAAGTGACAAAGGGAGCAATGAGGGCGAAGAAGCAGACAGTGAGGTTGAAACGGCTAGCAAAGATAATGAAGGTAACAGTGAGTACTCTGACAGCCAAGATAGCAGCGACAGGTTTGCAGCTAAAAAGGATTGGTCTCCCGCAAATTCGCAGCTTACACCACCTAACCAGACAACCCAAGAAAGCAATTTAGTTACAGGATCCGGTCCAAATACACAAAGTCTTCCACGTCAACGACTTGAGTCTCACTCTGGCAACCACTTTAGTTGGGACAACATTTCCTCTCCTATCCATGAAAATAGAGCAACCACAAGTCCAGTGGACGAACGAGGGTCTTCTTCATCTTCTTCATACAGCTCGGAACGCCGTTATAGGCCATACAGGAAATTTGCCGATTCAAAAAAAAGGAGTCGTATTTAGTTTATTAAAAGCAATCAAATTTTGTCCTCATAATTATATGTATCGTATTTTACTATCCACCATCCTATCAACCTATGAAATTTGTTCACTTATTTAAGGTTTATGTATTTACTGTTATATACAGTTTATTTATTCATCAATTTTCTCTGACAAGTTAATGTCTAGTTAACCCAGTCACATTTATTTATTAAGTTGAGTTTAGGATTTTAGTATTTTGATGATGAACTTAATTTAATTGGATACATACGCTTAAAAATAAAGCTCATTTGCAGCAGTTTACTTCAGTTTGAATAGCCTTTATTTATATTCAAAACAAAATAGACCCTTACTAATCGTTAGATCATAAAATTCTTCTTATCGATTTACATTACACTTGAAACTCCAACACACATAAAGTAATAGAAGCTGCAAATTTTGCTTCTAAATCGGTTAACGGCCGAAAAGTTAGCGTAGATTTGAATATATCCTGTTCATCGTCACTAAATCTAGTATTGCAGTATGTAAGTCCGCTTGCAAGAATGCTGAAAAGAACTGAAATATTTCGAATACAAAGAATTTTAGTTTAGACAAGAGAAAGTGATTATATGTTGTGATTAAATCACCTAGCAGTCATCTGGTTGAAAGAAAGTTTAACTGTATGGAAGCCTTCAATTTACTAACCCTGACTCAGTCCGGCATATTATGTCAAATGGACATACCAGTTGAAAAGGATTCGCTTTAAGCACATTGCATTCGTTGCATTGACGCTTTTCACAATAATAGTACGCAAGTACGTTCAAGTTTCAATTCCAAATGGAAATCAATCATTCCAAAATAGTGAATAATTTGTCAATTACAAAGCACATGATAGAAAGTTATAATACCGTACAGCTAAATGTTTTAGATCAGTCCATGATTAAACCTAATTTATTTTGATATCCTTGAATGCCGTATTGAATATTGGATATGATAGATATTTCGCAACAGGAGTCCAGGATGCTCCCAATTCCGGTCCGTAATTAATGTAATTAAACCAGATAGATTGGTATTTCAAATACGGTTTTCACAAACTTTCATGTTCCAAATTATTTCTTACATTACAGAAAAGAAGCATACACCTCTGAATTAACAGTGGCAAACCCAGTGGTAACAAACTATCACAAGTCTCTGCTACTTTTATACGTTTTTCATATATAATGCGGTAGGGTGAGTTAAGGAAGGGAAGACAGATGTTCAATGTTCACAGCTTTCTCAAGTGCAGCGTTAACTGTGTGGCAAAGTCCGAGACTGGGTTCCTGAGTTTATTTATGTCCGAGGCTGGGTTCCTGAGGCAAGTTTTAATGCTGGATACTGAGGCGAGGTCTAAGGCTAGGCTCCAGAATTGAGGTCTGAAGATTGACTCCTGAAGCTAGGTAGTAAGCTGAGATGTGTATGTCTATTTAGTTGATCGGTATATGATAATGCTTTTTACTCGCCGAAGCCACACCAAAGACTTTGTACGTATATAAATAATGCTTTAGGGATATTTTACAGAAACGAATCAAGTAATAATGCGGGCTGTATTAATAATCATTTCAATATCACATAAGTTAAATAAAACACCTTTTTGTTACAAATTGCCACCCGAACAATAGATATGTCGTGAAGGAAGTGATTTTTTGTGGGTAGTGATTTACTGAGGGCCAGATGCAGATTTTTTGCTTGCCAAATGTTCTTTGCCTTCCCCACTTCCGTTACGAATATACGTACCGGAATTAATATACTTATCATTGAGCAAGTTTATCGAAAAGCACCGAAGACCTCCAAGGTCAGCTAATGCAAACAGTGCGCCAGAATTTCCCCGTACACTTTCAAGTCCAAACTCAAACAAAGCAAAATCCAAATGGTCACCAATATGCACATCCTTACTGAATATTACCCTCAAATCAAAAAAACGGTCTTCATCCATGTTGTTCAGAAAGTGCACGTCCAAAATACTGTTGGGTTCAAAACATTCACTGTCTTCAAGCAGCATAACAATAATTAAAAACTCATGTTCACGTACCTTACGTGGAAAAGGTTTCCCAGCTTGGCCGAAGAGCTTAATATCCATAGCAGAGTTTTGTCTTTGTTGAACCCCATTTTTATAAACTCCAGGTCTTTGCGTGTCCGTAATTTCTTAGAGATAAAGCTTATTTTTGACGTGTTTTCGATCCTAAGCGTTAAGGAGGCTTTCGTCATTGACAATGTCGCGGTTCCTAAATCCGATTTGAAGTAGTAATAATCCTGAGTACCGAATTCAGATGAAGCAACGAAGAAAAGGGAAATAAGCAAATTATTGCTAGCGTCAAATTCTAGGTGCCCGTCAAAAATATGTAGAGATTTATTTATGTCCTCCATAATGAGGAAAACACGGCCTTTATCTCCAGCATTAACTGACAGACTGCGAAACTGAAAGACATTAAACCCTTAAAAGCCTTTCACCTCCTCGAAGGTCATGAACATGAAAATTTTCAAAGACTAAAGTGTCACCTGGTGTAATCTGGAGTAGTTAGAACATTCTCGTATTTGGATTCTGGATAAAACAGTATCTTCTTGACCACAATCTACCGGTAAAAACCATATTGTACTTTTCCAGTATACTAAATATCCAAATTTGTGTGCAAAAGCAGTTTCAAACTGTATTTCAGGCACATAACGGAATACACATATTCCCGTAATTCCGTGAACACGACCAAATGTACTCAGTTCCATTAAAACTGAGCACTGGGGAAGTTCGAGTTGAGTTATAGATCTTTTAACGGGATCATAAATAATCAAGTCGGGTTTATTTGAACAAGGAGACGAATGCATGATAATCGCCACCTGCTGGAATGATTTAGAAGAGATCTCATTCAGTTCACAATAAAAATTAGGGTTCTCTTTAACGTTTATTGTTGACCTTATTTCCATTAATTTGACACGCCTTAAGACTCAACAGCATTCCTACGTTTAACCTTTTGCGATTAGTCTGCCAGATGCGCATGTTGCGATCCAGAGTTAACTGCAGAATGAAATTCCCCGCAGTTAATGCAAACAGAAATCTTGTATCTTGTACCACAGATATGGCTATAATTTCATTCCGATTACGAGCTGCTAGCAATGGGCCCGAGAAAAGTCTCAAATCAGTATAGTTGACACCATCCCCAGAGGAACGTAAATGTACAATATTATTTTGCCTCTGTTGGTTTGTTTGTTGTAATCCTTTCAAAGCGCTTTTAGTTCTGTTTAACTGCATAGACTTGAACTCAAACACTTTCCGTAGTTGGGCCACTTCCGTTTTTAGCTGCAAGCTGTCAAAATGTACAAGTAATACATAAACATTTTTTTCCCAAGAACTACTGTCCTTACATCTGATTCCAAATCCTCCTACAATGTATAATACATAACAGAACTGACGGCTGCCTCTTGGATTTTGGAACCTAAAATATGTCAGTTATAATAAGATATCCATTCCGAAACAGTTTGTTGCTATCAACTATAGGACAAAATAAAAAAAAAACATAAGCAACAAGTACCAGACGGAACACTGGACTATCCAAAGATTCCATGTAAGATTATAAATTTTTTCAACAAAATTAATCACTACTGGATCTTTCTTTTCGGCTTGCGCTTGCAGGATGAAATCCCGTTCGAGATAATTTTGAAAAGCTACCAACTTCCTTCTTCAGGAGAATTCACTACACCAGAAAAATGAACCTACTAATTCAAAATTCACCGACTCTTCTCGTTTGATATTCCAGCTCCAGCTCTTATTAATCCTAGTGTTCCCACTAACAGTCAGGATACGTAGTTTCTGGACATTAGTAGTTGAAAATCACTATATATTTTCGGGGGAATTAAAAGCTGTTCTTATTACGTATTACTCCATCGCTGACGAAGGCAAAAGGAGTAATCCCAGAGTAATTACAACTAAAACCTAATTAGCGTTGTATTTTCGTCTTACTTGGGGCTCTGTTGATAGTGTAATATTTTCCGCTGAGGCAGTAAAGTAAACAGTTTTTATTTTTACCGTGTCAGGGTGAAAGGCACTGGACAGTCGACACTTCTCGATTGTGAATTGGTTTGTGCTGTGCTGAATGTAATTGAGAAAACACGTCCAAATTTTTATACTGATAGTGCGCAACCACGCAACCACGAGCAAACGTTTTGTCACAACAAATAACCGTGCACAAAAATGGCGTAAAGTTTAAATTCTGGATTGGTGGACAATTGGACCTGCACGTTTGTTTTGCGGCTAAATTGAAACGCCAAAAAAGAGAGTTGCTTCTTTGTATTTGCCGATAGAAATGCAGTCCTCCATTCGTTTGTTTCTTAAACAAATTTGTTCCTGTTTTATATTGCAAAGTAAATACTAGATGATATTCAAATTCATGGGCAGCTTAGTCTAGCTCACGCATCCGATAAGCTGCATAAGGAACGGAATATTGTGTAATCAAGCTTTTTAATCGTGCTCAAACGTTCACGGTGCAATCGAGGTACTCATTGATTATCATAAAATTTTATTCAGGCTAACAAATCACTGGTTTGGGCAGAATTTCCGGATAATTCTACTACTTTTGATGTATAACCGATTTTCTCTTAATCACTTTTCATTCTTTTGATACCACTGTTCGAGCGTATGAAAGATAAGAATTATTGAATGATCCGAGTGACTATCAAATCTGAAAAATTTTACTGACTTGTGTGCTTTTAATTTTGATCATTGTATGCTACAATTAATTTAATTAGTCAATATCGTATATTATTGTGTAATAAAATATTCTTTGAATGCTAATAGTATTTAAGCTTACCATGATCTGTTGAATTTTTAGAAATGGACAGTTCGAGTGTGCTCAAAAAAGGTTTAAAACGGATGGCGGGTTCGGACACAAACACCCTGCATTCAGAAGAAAAGCTGGATGCTGCCATTGAAACTGTAATGCAGTGTCTGAAGGAACACAAGTAAGTGGATATTTACAAATTCAAAATGTGATTTGTTTCGCCACATATATTTTGTCTTTCAGATTGCAACTTGAAAATGATATTGGGACCTTAAAGAATGAAATCGAGAAGCTCAATAATCGACTAGAGACCATCAAAATTGCTCTGCTGGATGATTAGTTAAATTTTGTAAGCAATCAAAGCTATTTTACTCCCGTATCCTTCACAAATACTTACTCACCCCTTGTAAATTTCAGAAGGCAGTTCCTGACAGTTGATGTAGTAGATGCGTAATAGGTGAACTGCAGTCTAATTGTTTAGCGTTTAATTATGAAGTGAAATTCCAAGCAGATTTATGTTATGTTATTCGGAATGATTTTAAGATTGAAATTGCCAGTACAAACCACCTAACCTAACCAGTTGCTACTGTTTTATAACCTGCAAGCTAGTGTATGCACAGTTCTATTACTCAGTATTAAACCAGCTATTTAGTGTAGACAGATGCATCAAATTATAAAAAGCTAATCCCATCTCACGAGTCATTTATTGTTTCTCGCAAATAAACAATCACCCCTTTCTGCTTTAGACATAAAAAGCAATAGAATAAAGAATTATTGTGAATAAAATAATTCCATAATTTGACAAAAATATCCAGGAGCTATTAGTATGTACGGTATTATACCCACCAGACCAGCTTTAAATCCGAAAACTATTTGTATGAAAGAAATGATTATTGTAAATAGGCGACTTCGCCTAAGCATATTTTAAGAGAGATTAACGTGAATGAGAAGTCTATTATCGTATATGACAGCTTACAAATATAACTTTAAACCAGCTTCATGTTCTAGTAATAATATTTGAAACTGCAATGCGTCCCAATATATTTGGGGAACGACCACACAGTCCTGCAATGGAATCTTCCTTAATTGGCAACTCCTCAATTGAAAACATATAGGTGAGAGATTCCCTTGATCCTTAAATAGTCCAGCCTTTCCAAGCAAGAATAATGGAATCTGTGCATCGCGAACACAGTATTTCCCAAAGTTTGTTCTAGTATTAATGTCTGAATCGTAACGGACGGACATGTCATCATAGCAGCAGTCCAACTTTTGCAGTTCAGATGGGCAGTGAAGTTTAGATACATTAGACAGCCTAAACTCCTGCTTCGTGGTAGTGTTTTGCCAGAGCTGAAACTGTTTAAACATATCAATAACGATCCTTCCGTCAATTCTAACAGAAGTAATTGTTGTAGCGCGTTCTATCGGGCCAACTTCAAGTTTAACGTTGGTAAGTTTTGAACATCTATTTCGCCCAAAATATCTGCAATGTAAAAATGCAATATCACCGACGGCTTTTTAGACAAATAATCTACCCTTCTGAAAACTTACCCCAAAACCGTGTTATTAGTTATCATACATCTCTTCGCAATAACAGGAAAATCGAAGTCTTCTATGTTAAATCCGGTAATAACATCCGGATCCCATTTTTGCACCAAACATTGGAACGCTTCTAGCACCATTGACTCCAGCTGCCGCTCTTTTTTCAGGTCAATTTCACGATCATCACCTTTAGCTTTATTGTAAAATTGGAAAACCTTGACTCCTGGAATGTCATTTCCAGTACCGCTCATTATTAGTCCTGGCCGCCTAGAATCTTCCAATATTTTGGATTCGACTACAGAATAAATGCCTAATTCAAATCCAATCTGAGCAACAGATTTAGAACCATTGAAAGTGAAATCTTCAGTGTCGATTTCGTTATTGTTAAAAGTCTCGATGTCAAATGAAAGCACACGCAAATCTGGTAACGAAAGCCTTGACAGTGTTTCGCTCTCATTGACAACTTCAATGCTAGTATTGTGTATATCCATCTCTAAAATGCATGCGGATTCTGTGCAATCCTTATCTTCAGTGCGGAAGGCTTTTCAAAATATAATTCATAAAAATGTTGTAAACATACATTTTTGCAATTGCAATTTGTTTTAAATTCACATACAAGTTTTTCCCATGTCATCAGTTTTAAGCCACTTAGAACATGAAATTCCAAAATGTGACATAAAATTGTGTGTCTCACTGTCACCAATGTTAAGACTGGACACTACCCAACCTTGCCAAACGGAATTCTTGATTCGAAGGAATTTGGTATAACTACAAATAAAATTATTTGTGATTGGATAAAGCATCCAAGTGTCATATCTTTGTATTTTAAGATTAAAAATGTAATTCTACCTGTTCTCATCCGCTAAAGCAGACATTGTAAATGAACATCGTGACAACTGAGACCTGGACGATGTTTCCTTGCACTCATGCGTCAATATCTTAATTTGGAACTCAACCTCTGGCTGTTCTGATTGAAATCCAGGGCAACTTATGTGGTGGAGCAGAAAGGCATTTAAATCCTTCAAATTAGAAAATTGTTCCTTTAAAGGGCATGTGTTGGAATCTTGATTTGATCGTAAACATAACCGTATTGAGGGTAGATAACCATGTACATTCCAACAAGCAGAAACAGGAATACGGCGTCCTGGACCTGTGTATTTCCATGTTTTTCCAAAGATCCTGAAAGAAAAAAATCACATGACTCCAGAAACTAATGAACCTTGCAAACCCATAGCTAAATATTGTTACCGGAATATTAAATGCCGTGTATATTTGCAGCGAGAAGGAACTATATCTATGACATACAAAAAATTCCAGTCAGTGTACGGAGTCTCAACTTCCAGTGCATGGACATTGTCAGATGGTGTCAACCAGCGTTCAAAAATCTGGTTAATGCTGAGTTTGAATTCGGAACCATCAACAAACACAGATGGTTCGAAGGTCAGGTCCTCGCTGCAAGGTTCACGATTACTGAATGGATAATCAACAATCCCGTTAGCTATTAGTATGTCAGGAACCGTCCAGCACCTGTGAGCCATTGCTCCCTAGAAACCTGTACACCAATATAGTTAGTTTGCCAAGATTTAACTTAATATGAATAGTATTGGAAACATTGGATCGTATATAGTGGAAATGGGAATGTAAATATTAAAGGGTTTGCATTAGATGTCACATGATTCAAGATGAATTACCGGGTAAGCCGATCAATAAGACAAATCTTTCGTAATTTGGATTTTCTATGGGAGGGTTAGTCAAAACTACAACTTCAGTATTATATTGTATGCATTTGATTTGCAGTTTGATATCGTATTAAACTGTCAGATTGTGTGACTGCAGAGTAGTGCAGAACTACAAATGAGAATCACCTTTTGATCAGAATGAGAAAATGTTGTAGCTACCCACACAATTTGAGAAATTCTCTGACTGTCTGTCTGACACTGACATTTGTTCTTTCTGCTAACGTAATGGAACAAACCCTCAAAACCTTGTTGGTTTACCGTGAAGCCAATAGCAGTTAGCTTTCTGGTAACGACATGTTACATTGTTTTGAATATTTTGTGTTTCAAGGTAATTATATAACTTGGATTCATATTATCTACTAGCATTATAGAATTATAGGATTCTGCAATTGCTTGAATTCAGGAAAGCTGACTAATCATATCTAAGTTAAAATTTTTCTGCTTTTTATGATCATGGCTAGCATATATAAAAAAATAAGGTGATATGGTGTAATTTGGGAAGGTTCCTCTTGGGGAGTTTCTGTAAATTTTTTTTGCAGACTGCCTTTTAAAATGTTGACTGTTGATAGCTGATATACGTTTGGACTGTTCTTGATGAGTATAATACGAAACATTATGCAGATAATATTGTTTTATGGACAATTATTTGGTGATGCGTGCTGCCCGTTCTGCCAATTGCAATTAAATTAGCGCAGGTTATGTTGTGTGTAATTAGTTGAAAAGGAAACTGGAAATTTTATTATACTCAGTTTTCCAAAAAGATTTGTTTGCTTGTGTTTGAGAAAGAATGCTTTAAAACATTATTTATTTACTGATGTAAAAAATGGTCTTTGCTTTCCTGTTATGTTACAATTTGTAACAACTTAATTCATGCCTTGGACTTGAACCTTACTCTGTATTCAATAAGACACGTTTATGCCAGTTAAAATCTATACATTAGGTTCTTCCACTCGTCTTCAACAGGGAGGTGAACACAGTGTAAAGTTTATATGTATAACTACGAAAATTGTTTGACCAATAGATTGTAAATAAGTTTTCACTAAATTGCTTGTGGTTGGAAGCTTGTTTGCTTTAATTCAACGTAGGGAATTGCAGGTAGGTTACGAATATTTTTAGGTCAATTCTGCTGTAGGTATCCTGGGACACGCAACGCAAAGGTATTCAACTTCAACTGTATTACTAGTCCATACTATTGAAAATCTATTAATGTTATTATAGAATGATAGCTTCAATATTACTTTGCCTTTACCCCACAAGCAGTGTGAACTGAAGTAGAAAAGTTCCAGGGAGAAGGTAAGATATGGGGTCTAAAGTAGTATATTAAACTTACTAATTACTAAGGTGTACACAAGCAAAAGTGTTAGAATTTTACTGACTCTATTATATGAGTTATTTTTTGTATAATAATCTGTTACTGAGATATTTTGAGAATCGTTTTCCGAAATTTACAAAATTTATTTATTTACTTAAACTTGACTAACCAGCTAGTAGCAGAGTTAATAATGTTCATTACATATGAATTGGATAGATAATGTGCAACAGGTTAGACCACGTGGACCTGAATTGAATACATGGAAATGTTACAGAAATGATGGAAACGAGAATTAAATCATCCACGGGTCTTATACAGAGTGAGATACTTTTACGGGACACACTTTGAATCCACTGGACGCCTGACCGTAAAGAAGTACGCTAAAGCTGACAGTTTCACATGAAGGTTGACGAGATTTCCTATCAATTACAGTATTAAATTTTTAGAAATTCGGATATTGATTGAACCTGCCTTGGTTAAACAAAAATTTACTAAAAACCTAATTTTTGAAACTTGGTTGACTCAAACCGTTCAAATTTGACTTCTCGAAGTCTCGACACTAGAAAGGAGTAACAATTACGATTCGGCTGGTTTTCATCAACTTTTGCACAACGTTTAGATGTTCTTATTCCCAACATATCCGAAAACATCCGAAAAAAAATCACATTAAATTTTCTTAAGTGTGCGAACGACAGTCAGATTGGGTGCACAGATTTGGTGACAAAACTGTTTTGAATCTTCAGCAAAATATATATATATGCTCTAAAATTGATTGAATTGACGATTTGGGTAACATTTTCTTATTATTTTAAAATCGATCAACTGTAAGTGGGACCAGGAGTACAATTTTTAATATTATGTCTGATCTGTAGGAAATCTTGTTGATATTCACGTTAAACTTTCTGTTTTAGCGTCCAACTTCAAGCTTGGGCGTATTGAATGCGTCCTATAAGAGTAGTACAATCTGCATATAAATATTACGTTTAGGAGTTTCATTCCTCAGATTCATCCAGTCCCGAAATACCATGAGTGATGTTTGTGCTGCTTTGTAGTGATGTGCTTCTTCGATGGAGTTCAGCTCGGCAGAGTGGGGTGGGAAATATTTTAAGCAAAATTGCTGGAAGAGAAGACCTGAGGGTAACACACACCGGGCAAGACACTTTCACGCAGTTTTTCCAGTGGAGCAATATTTGCTTAGATGAAGAACAATGGGTCGTACAACAAGTCTCTCCAGTCTTGCATGAATTCAGATGTATTATAACGGGTTTCACCAGTCCACAAAAGGGAACGTTGCACTTTTAATTCAAAAGTAAATTTTTGTCAAGGAAAAACTTTGAATGGATACTAAAATCCAAATTGTACATTAACAACATATTTCTTACTACATTTGTAGACCCCCGTTCCGGGTTGATATCTTGTCGTCCACAAGATATTGCATGTAGCAGCAGAACCAAGTGCTTCCTAATCAGCTGTCTTTTTCCCTCAATAGATCGTTGTGGCAACGTTGATGAAGAACTAGTTGGACCATGGCCATGTGCATGTACTTCACTGGAATCATCATGTGTGGCAGTAACAGACACATCGCTTTCTTCCGTTTTGATTACACTGCCTCGGCTACATATTTTTCCGGCAGTGATATGAAACTGTTCTTTTGTAGTTTCTTCCTTTACATTCAGTTCCATTCTTATTTAATGTCGAACTAAAAACAAGCAAATTGTCAACATGGATAATCTAAATCTGAGACTATAGTACAGTTGTATATATTATAAAGGGTCCGCTTGCAACAGGAAATGAGAAGGGGTGCGTTTCTCTGAAGAGTTAGGAGTGGAACTGTGTACTGGTCCCCAAATAAAATCTAAATATGCCGAAGAGGGATTTTAAAATTTGCTGAATCTAATTGTGATATCCCAAAAATATAGATAGATTTCATGTATGTATCATTTTTGCAATGTATTCAAATACCTTACCTAAGCGATACATTACAGAACGTGTCTTAAGTTAGTGTGACGATGAATATAGCACACCCACTTAATTTAATTAGAGCAAGTACGTACCGCTTATGTAGACTGAATTAGGTATCACGATTGCCAATGAACTTGTTGAATATTTTGAAATAGTAAAACACTAAATTCATCATACGACAGTATTAATACAAAACGAACAGAGCAGGCTACTAGAAGTCTGCGCTAGCTGAAGGCTAGTGGAAGAGTGACCTGATCTGATTCCTTCATTTGAGATTCCCCCCAACTTTGCTTCCCATACATAGTATTGTGCAACTGCTAGTTTTTGTTCATGTTCAGTAGTACATAATATTATTGTTCTGGTAGGTCTTACATTACAAATGTTGCAATTTAATTAATGTTGCATTAGAAACTTGAGACTCGGATGCTGTAATATATTATTTAAATTAATATTTGCAGCTTTTAACAGTTGCTCAAATCAATTAATTTCAATTTGTAAGCTACTTATTCTAGTTTGTTATGTAGAAAACAAAAATATCATGAAAAAAACCACCTAAAACTCACAGAGTACCGTTTTCAGGATTACAACATATTGAGATTTGAATTACAACTTAAGGTTTACCGACACTTATGCCTTGTTTGGTTACTTAAAGTAAGTTAAGGTTTTTTAAAATATAATGTAGTTATTATTTATCACTAGGTTAGCAATCATGCTAGGCTTTATTTCTTGGATTTCTGTATTTTCAATGCCAAAGCCTTAGCCATTTTCAGATTCCGTATTCAGTTAATCTCAAGGGAACATAATGAATTACATCAAGATAATTTGCTATTTGAGAACAAGTATGAACACTGTTATGATATCTTCGTCCAAATTGCAAAAATGGTATTAAATTTAAGTTAATAAAATATTTTTGAATTCTCATAATTGCAGTTAACAAGTGCATTGTCTTCAAGCAAAAACTAAAAAACTAAATGTGCGGGCAATAGACTTCAGAAAACTCTATTTAATTATTACTTCCGTGCATGTATGTATGCAGTCAGTAGTTATTTTTGGGGTAATTTTACTTGCTGATTTTCATGTAATTACCTATCACTGAAGACCAATGAAAATATTCGTCACAGCTGAAAGTAATATTATCTATTGGTACTTCCGATTTATATTGAAACACAGTGAATGATAATAGACACCATAGCATCAGACGATGTGTGCTCATATCTTATCTTTCATGGTTGTAGCTCTTGTAGTATTAAATATTTAAATCTGAAATCCATTGGAGTGATCTACATTACTTTGAGCACCCTTGGCTCCAAATTCCTTTACTTTGATATCCTTAGCTCCTTTAGAGAATTTTCAACTATATCTTTACTTGCACATTAAGTATTGTGCCATTTTTGGTACTTTGGTACCTTTTTTGAACTTCAACACAATTCTACTGAAATTGTAGTGCCCAATTTTTTTTATTGCTTCCTCTTCTTTGATGTTTTACAGAACCTTCGCATCCAACCAACATGTTCCTTAATTTTTGCATCCCATGTTGTTTACAATTTCAATAATTCAAAGAATGTGCTAACTTGGAACCCATTCGAAGAAAATAAAATAAACTTGGGCGATGTGGTGAAATGTAATAAAGCCAAAAAATAATAAAAACATCAGAAATTTTATTGCCTATTGCATTGTTCATTCGACATACACTTAACCTATATGAGAATACCATAACGTGTGAAAATAAACTACAATGTCCAAAGTGACGGTGAACAGGTGATTTTATGGGCATCCCATCCTAACCTCAGACTGATTCTTCATGAATCGCGACTAAAATTGAAATAGAACTGGAATTTAAGAAACTAAAAGCTATTTTGCCAAAAAGCATTACTCGTTGAAGAAGCCTTCAGCAGCAAATTCATCGTTGATACAAAGATTCGGATTTTTCAATAAGCTTGGTAATTTTCAAGTGCCAAAATTAATATGCCCGTAAAGTTTCTTTACTGTCCATCGTTTCTTCATCGGTTCGAAAATATATTTTTACTCTTTACTAGTTTTTTTAATATCCATTAGACTTGCCTGTTTTTTATTAAGTACTGTTTTTCATTCATTAATAAAAATTCATGTATCCACTTGTGAACCTAACCTTGTGTTATCTACTGAAATAATTACGATGAATTCAGTGTAAGCCTATATTAATGTGGACATCACCAATTACCTTTACTACTGAATGCATTGAACAACAAGGTTTGAGTGAAATTCTTAAAGTCGGTTTGGCGTTAATTGATAAATTAGGAAACAAAATTTATGCAAACAAATGAGTAAACACAAAATTCAGGTCAAACTTTAAAATGAATTATAAATTATAAAGCTCGGGATAAATTAAATTATAATAATGCATACACTATGCATTAATTCAAATGTACATATTCCGGGTTCAAGTTGAAGATTCCTTGTCTCACCTTAGCTTATTATTCCCCATGATTAAAATTTTGGGAAAAAATTACATTTTTAACTGCAAACGACAATTTCATGGAAGGCCAACGCCTTTAAAAGCTAATACGCAACTTACACATACATTGCTGAGTTTGTGTGGAATTAAACGCAATGGCAGCCTTCAAACATATTTGAATTATGGTTACTACTAATTCTACCTTAACGATGATTAATGGACATTTGGAGGAAATAACGTGGGACATTCGCACACTCCGATTTCGTTTCTATCATTAACACTGACTGCAACTACTGCATTGTTATTTTCTTCATAATCTCTGTGGAGCAAGCATACAGTGTAGGTGTTTGTAACGTATTGAAACCCGATCAGGTTGTACAAAACTTCACAATCAGAACAGCTGTTCACTCTGAAGACCCTGTTCCAATATTTGTTATTGTAAATTGTCAAAATATTTGTTAATAGAACTAACGAAAAAGAGCATAGGTACAACTACCTTAAAGTATTCGGTAGCGTTGAGGATATAATAACGGCAACAATGTCTTTGGCAAGGACCATATCCTCAAAAGTTTCTTGCCCCTGAGCTGTCGTCAGAGTTGTCTTTGGAGAATACTCACTTTCCAAAGTCATTTGGTTGATTTCCAGGGAGAGGTGATGAGTTTGTCCACCTACTTTTACACGACCATGTGCCTTGAGATTATTGAATGGGGACTTTCTGATTATTAACGTCATTTTGTGGGATTGTGGATCCACTAATTCTAACGTCCCCATGGCTGCGTATTTATCCGCGTGACCCAAAGTAATAAATAACGCAACCGGAAAAGATGGATTGAAAGTTACTGCGGTAAACTGCGGTAAAAAAAGAACCAATTTGTTTGAAATCTATATGCACAAAATAATTTTTCTTCACTTACAGTCAGAGCTGCCGTTATTTCAGGGGTCATTTCGGACGTAATTTCTATTTTAAGCATATTCAAAGGAACTTCTTTTAAGGATCCAATGTCCAAGCTGGAAGGCAGAGCCCATATCCTTGTGCCCCAGTAAATTAAATACACGCGGTCCTGATGGTTTCCTTTTACAGAATGAGCACCTGTAAGGCCAGCAAATATTGGGGTTGTGATACTATCTTCTTGTATTCCACAGAAAATAACAGGGTGTTCCATTTCGTCAACAGGATCATAAATAATGCACTTAAGAGTACTTTCCTCTCTGTTTTGCCCCAGGATAACCAGCAACTTTAAAAATTAAAAACAATTTGTCTGTGTATGTCCAAAATCCGAACTCAGTCTCGGTAGTTAAAACCAAGTCTATAAATGACCTGCAATATGCGTTATTATACCTGCTTTTGATTTAGTATGACGGAATTGACACTCATGGGTGTCATCTCTGACACAATTTTGGTTTCAGATTTGTTCACAAAACACTTTGTATCAAGTTGGTATTTGGAATGTAAGACTGCACGTTCTTTAGTTAGCCCGAAAACAGCAATAAAATTGTTTTTTACTGAACCAGTAACTGCGATGACCTCATGGCTTGCGTAAATTTCAATTCCGCTTGGATTTTTTGGGCTAGATTCAGGATGATTCTTATCGTCTGTTTCTTCTGTCTCCGCTTCGGCGTCTTCCAACGACTGTAAAGCAACATTTTTTAACATGTTTCGAATACAAACTAACTTATCTTGAAGTTTCCTCTTCTGCATCTGGAGTTCTTGTAGCTCTTGCTTAAGAACGTTCCTAAATTCCAACATTTTAACGTATATTATAACTAAGATTTTTAAGAAACTTTTATTATTGACATAAATTATTTTGCAAAGTCATGAGGGAAAAGTTACCTTTCTTTCTCTAAGTCTAGACATTCTTCCAATCTAGAAGTGAAAGAACTGCCGATTTGGATCATTTTGTACACAGACATAATGGCAGCTCCGATGAATTGCAAGGGTCAAGCTACGTGGCCTTAGATCCCAAAGCCTTCAGGGGTTCCCTCAGCGTTAATTGTGGAATCGTTAATCACAAATTCTCTGTCTAAGATCGTTATGGATAAACAGACAATCAACTAGCTGCTGCATAAAAAAACATCTAGGTAGGAAATCTAACCGACAAGTGTAAAACCTTTAATTACAGATCCCTGAACCTCACGCTTTATGACTGACGACAATCGTAGTTGATAAAAGACAAATAAGATTCTCTTCTATTCGAAACAACGTTTATGGAATAAGAACGATGCACATTTTTGAGTGCAGAAACAATAATTATCTCTCTTTTTAAAAAAACTATTTTTTGATGAATACGTGCGTACAACCCCGTCTCGAATAGCAATATTTAACAAAGACCAACCGCCACTTCTTATTTCGCTCGTATGGTCTATCTCTTAATACTAACAAAAAATACGCATAATGTGCCAACCAATTATATATGCACAACTGAAAACTTTCCAGTTTTCACCGGCTAGCCTGCCAATCGTTCATTAGTTCAATGCATACAACACTGCGAGGCACAACCTCTTAATAACTAATAACGCTTTCTGCATATGTAAATGACTCTTAAATAAATGATCATAAAATAATATGCTTAAGAGACTGTGAAATTAATAACATAGTGAATGGGCCCTTGCCTCACTACACTGTTACTTAAGGGAAACTTAGGCTAAAGGCATATGGCTTACTTGCCTCCCTTACTAG
>JAQGAD010001235.1:0-21834 GCA_034696625.1 Isotomurus palustris | reverse complement strand
TGTAAGGTGGTTACGGGAGGAGTGACGAGGTAGTTAGAAGTCAAGAGTTGTGAAAGATTTCTTTGTTTGTTTCCACCAACCTGCGATATATTATGAAGTAATTTAACTCTCTCTCTCCTGAGTTAACAATAAACTTTTCTCGTCCCGTCGTAAAACACGCAATTGAATTTTTAGCGAGACACTGTACACAAAGTGTTGGGAGAAATTTTGCTACCAACTACAGACAGTGAGAGTCTTCATGCATGTATAGCATCCCATAAATTGCCTTGTTTTATAACTGCAATAGTATTACAAATTATAATTATATACCAACGTTACATAACATGGGCAGTTTCATAACCTGACTGTTTGCATTATCATCTTTAGAACAAACAAAAAGAAACTGAAATGTGTACCGTGTCCTGTTCATGCATACTTCAGTCAGTTTCTTTTGCTCTACACAATTATGCACCATATTTGCTAGCGTCCATCATGCAGAAGAAATGAAAGAAATTCCCATATGTATTTTTCTCTCATTGTCAGTGCATTAAAGACAAAAAATGTCCACCCAGGTAATAATTGCGAGGAAGGATTACTTAATAATCCTCACGTAATGAGCAATAAGTGAAAAGTTGAACGTGTGTATGTATGTATGCGTCTCAGCAGCGAACTTCGAGAGTACCTAAAGTAACTTGTGAAGGTGTTACAAACGGAAGAAGTGATAAAAGAATTCTTGTGTATGACTTAGCCCAAGTTTTTATTCTTGCAGCCCTTGGCAAATCTCCTCTTCCAATCAAATCAGAATTATTAGAAAACTTTTGTCACGCAAAATATTTGATTGCTTTTTCCTTGGAAGGTTCATTTTGGTCTGAAAGTAAAGAGAAAGCGCAAGAGGTATTTGAGGTTATTTAAGGAACTCTTAAATTACGATGATGAAGAAATGTATGTTTATAGTTTCATGACGTCTTCTTCATCCACTACACGTGATTCCGCATACTCTTGGCGTAATTGCAAATTCTTTATGTGTGAAAGTATAAATTTAACAAGGCCTACGGTTCCAGAACAACTTTAAGTGTATTGAGGTATTCTGGAAACATTCCTAAGTGAATGTGTGCGTTCCATACTTCCAGAGCTTCTCCATCAACTAAAATACAAGTAGGCATTAAGGGATTTCCTCACAGGCACTTGTAACTCAACCGACGAAGAGGTTTTGGAATTGGAACCACTTCGGGATGGAAATGATGGTGATTTCCTCCTCCAAATATACCCTGAATTAATTCACTTTGGCAAGAAACTCTTTCGTCCATTTTCCACGAATTGTCTTATACACTTCCCCCTTTTAAATCTCTCAGAATGGAATGTGCACAAACAATTTTTCAATAAAGAACTGAAAGGAATAATGGTCCTGTGCACTGTGCACAGATTAATTCATCGCAAGTTTTCACACGTGTGGGTGCACTTTCACATTCACTTGGCAGCTTAACGACATTTATGGCAAGTATTCTTTTATGCATTTCTCCCCTAATGATCACAGTCAAATATAAAAATCCAATTCTACAAATCAAAGATTCGATCTTCCTTCACAACAATTCATGCATATAAATGTTAGAGGAGTTAAGACTCCTTTCATAAAATAGGATTACTTACGAGTACACTTCATAAATTTCAGAATGTATTTTTGGAAACACCCCGGAGACTTACCATATAATATTTAATGGTAGCTTTGTCAAAAATTATTTACTTTTCTGCCTCCAATTGGAAATTTTCTAACAAGCTGACGTACTTTTCTATAATATATCACAGCTACTACTAACAGTTTTTAGTATCATTTGAAGTTGTATCAGTCTTTATGGACGATGAAAACGTGCACACACACACACACACAAGACGAAATTGCACAATGTAAGAAAGGAGAAAGTTGGAGGAGTGAAAGCGTATCATTGTGATATTATTATAGACTCGCTCCATTGTATTACAGCATCAACAAATATTTTAATGAGCTAGAATTCCTCGCCCATGGAATTCTTCCCAGTCATGTCATCCTCATTCTTTCATAGAACTTCAACGAGCTCAAAACTTCCCTTTTTTACAATAACTTTTCCCCATCTATTCCTCCATTGTGTGCTTTGCTAGTCTTTCCCAATAATGGTGAAAACTTTCCCCAAAATATTGAACATAATGATGTGGTTCACAAATTCCTTTGAATTGGTAATACAAGTTGAGAAATATTTTCAATTTTCCAACCCATTCCTCATTATTGCACGAATAGAATTATGAAGAAGAAAGAAGTGGATTGTGAGTTGAATTATGTGGATTCCTGGAACAGAACACACCAAGGAGATTTTTTCATACGAATCTGAAACAACTTTAGTATAGTTAAGCTTGCTAATGATTGCATTCAGCTGTGCTTTACTAAATTATAATATTAACCATCATGATATGGTTTCGCTTTCTACTTAAATCCACATCCCACACAAACTATCCATCGTTATAATTGACTCACTGGCCTTCACACGGCACACAGGAAGACTGGGGTCATGAAAAGCTTCCGAAGTAAACAAGTCAGGAAATTATCGGATTCAACTGAAGCTGTGTGGTTGTTCCCAGGAAGGAGATGCTTGTTCCTTGTAATGTTGTCGTTAAAAACTCGTATTCACTTCCGCTTTTAGTGAAAGGGAAGTATAGGAAACATTCAGCATTTGAACCCCCCGAACTCAAATCATATACGTCTCTTGTTGGATACAATTTCCACGTGTGGTGGGATAAGTTGAACAAAAAAGGTCATTTGAATGCAGCTTCCACGAACACAACTCTTGCAAATCTCTTCTTTCGGGGGGAATCTGACTGGGGAACTGGGGACAAAGAGTGATGAAAAGAGAAGGAAATGTCAAGGGGGCAATATATATTATTGTTGGGTAAAGAAATGTGATTCCTTCCGAGTCAGTGAAGCATCATTCAGCGAAGGATTTGCATTTGAAAGTACTTCTCTTCCATTATCACAATCAGGTGGAGGAAACCACATGAAGCACTAGTGAATAAAGTCTGACTTTCTCCAGAGGTCCTAATGACATCTCCGTACCTTATTATTAACTTTCGTTACGAAACCGTTGCCTTTTATTCTCCGTATTAATTCCGTCAAGAGTTGCAAGGGAGTTACGTAATTCCCAATTTTAATGTCCCAAGGATTCCTCATGGCCCATTTCAGCATGCAATGCATTTCCCCTATTCCCGTTTATAAATACTTCCGTGTGTGTTTTATTGTTCCGACAAACAACAAAAGTTTCAGAATTTCCCAAAAATTAATTAGCCTATCAATCAGAATTCCAATTAAACTTGATACACGCTACCATCACCACCACCCCTTGGGTTATCAACAGGTCAGGAGGTCTTGTTTCCCTCGTTAGTTCTCGTGTTCTTTCAAAAGCACTAATTAAATCCTTGTCAGATTTCCCCTCCATGTTTGCGTGATGAAATCCAATAGTGCACACACACGTCCTCCACCTCATCAAAACTAATTCGCATTCATTGTTTTTCCTAAGGGAGACACGAGTTTGGACTGTGGAACAACTCACGAGGATAAATGCACTATCATTTCTGTCTACGATTCACCAAGAACTCTATGTAATGTTTATCATGACGCTGGTCTTTAATTAATCGAGTGCAGTGATTGCAATTAGACGAGATTTGGAGTGGGAGGATAATTACTGTCATCTTCACTTCCATTAGCAAAAACACACTTACGGCTGTATGCAGACAAGAATGTCTGTTGGAATTAGTTTAGGTGGAATGAAATCTCCTCCCTCTTTTACGTAACTTCGAAAATCAAAGGCAGAGTCCAGGAGAAATATGTACACAGAAAAATGGATCAAAGGTATTTTGTAAATGAGGATTGATTCTCTGAACCGAAGCTCTGCAAGCAAATTAATTAGAGACGTCAGGAATGAATGATGTGGGCAGATACAAACAGACTGGCGGTGACAGTACTAGCGAATGACACATCTCCAAGAATCATTTAGACTTTGAATCAAGCATTCGCCTTCATTTATTGAGTTTCTCGATCTCATCCCCACACTTCCGGCTTATGCCTTAGCGTGTTCAGCGTATATGAACTCTACTATTCCAGTACTCTGAAGTAATTAAAACTTGACAAGCTGCTTTCACTTCCAGTTTCGGTCCCCAGTCGTCATCTATCAAAATTAGTGAATCTATTTCCGTAATGGTAATTAATTTAACACAAACAACAAAAGCATGTAGATAAGTCTGTATTAAGATAAGTTCCACAGATTTAAGATTTAATGCACTCGCATTTGGAAGGTTCTTGACCACCTCAGGCGTAATTACGTGGGATTCTTTCCTGGTACATTTCCCTTATATATTCTCCACAATACATCGTGAAAGTACGGAATTGAAAATTGAATTGCACACAATTTTCTTTCTAGGAAACAAATGTAATATAATCTCACGCTGAGACTTTTCATTTCTAAAGGAATTTCTAAGGAAAACAGGCTTAATAACCTGTGTCCTCAGGTGCAGTAACTAATACTTATGGCATCGAATAATACTTGCATCGCAGTCTATACTTAACGCTAAAAAGGTAAGACGATCCTCCCAAGACAGAAATGACTTATCACACCATTAGCCAACTCTGTCTCGAGTAAATTTCCCTAACGAGCTACAAATCGCATAGCACAAGGCACAGTAGAAAGCACAACTTCATGCTCTTCTCGAATTCAACCTCAACAAAGCACAGTGTCAGTTTGGAACGAATGGAAGTAGGCCTAAGGTGAAAAGGCAATCTCCAAGGATTGGCATTTGGAAGAGAAAGCTAACGGTAGAAATACACTACTCATGAAATTGGAAATACCCATCACACTTCTCCAGAGTCTATTTGAATGATTCGTTCGACCGAAACAAAACGATAGCTTAGCCGTCGACGAAGCAACAGAGCATAAAATAAAGTGAACATGAAGAAGGCGATGACAAAGCAATTATCTCGAGTGTATCCATTACATCACATAGTTTGCTTTGAAGCCCCTGATACCAAAATAGAAGGAACAGTCAGTGTAGTATATAAATGCATATATGTTTTATATTACATATAAATTGATGCATGAGGTGTTGGGTAGTATTACAGCACACCCCAGTGAACAGCTCGTTCGCTTGTGTCTCTCCACTGATATCATTTTTCATACGACTTCGAACTGGAAGTCTGTCTCTGGGAAATTGTGGAAGGGGTGGAAGCAGGACGGTAGCAGCAGTGCTGATGGTGCGGTTGTGTCATTCGTAGTGTCCTCTGGTTCAACTTATGTCTCCCTGGCCTGTTGAGTTCTTCTGCATCATCCACTAAGCTACTTCTAACTATCATCTATTCTATATTCTCTCGACGTCTATTCCTCTTCAATTTCTTTACCACAACAGACACCTATATTTACTCCCAACTCCCAACCAGCTCTTCCCAACTTTGCACAGAGAAAGAGACTTGCGACTATTCGTAGTTTGGCAGCTTGTCCTTCAAGTGTCGCTACATTTATGTTACTTGAAAGCCAGCACTCCTTCCTTCCTTCCCTTAGCTTTCTCTCAAATATGCCAAAAACTGTTTTGCTTACTACAAACTCACAATAACGGACTGACACAGTTTATGAATCCACTCTAAAACTTTACCTCGGAGGAAACTCGCTGAAGATAAGTCAGCTCCAATATCCACGAGGATGAAATGCCCACTGAGATTAGGAGTAACGGGACAATCGTCATTTCATTCATATTATGCATTACTGTGTTGTTTTATCCAACTTTTAAACAGCTCAAGGGCATCGTGAAGTTCTCTGTAGATTGGTAGTAGCGTATTATAGCTTACGGGTCGATTTCTGACCGATCTCAATTCTAAGAAAACTCTAAATACAGGTCACACGATGTTCTCGATCCAATGAACGTGGAAGCATCAATTGTTCATTTGACCCACAGATCCACGTCACTGGGTTCCTCTTTTTTCATTCGACGAAATGACATCCTGATATTCCTGAATCCTGGCTGCATTGAATGATGCAATAATATACACAGTAGTACTGTAGTAGTATTGCAGTGATACTGCACTTAACATTAGTTTTGTTTCATCACACAGCACAGTACCCAGAAGCAAACAACTAATTAATTAGGGTAGGTATTGCAGTTTGCAGTTTCGTCGAAAACCATAAATCTTTTTGTTTTGACACAATTTTTCTTCTCTAATTACTTCAGCCAACTTTGCAACATGTTTGAAGTTCAGCAATGTTGTCAGAAGTCGCACATCAACCCAGAATTCACCCTAAGGTTTACATGCAGACATTTATCATTTCTCTCGAGCACGCCTTCAAAAACCATTTCATCCGAATTCACAAAACAAACTTCTGCAAATAAATGTAAAAACGTGTGTTTCTTCCTACGTAATGTGCACTTACTTTGGCATGAAACATTCCGCACGTTTACTCGCACTTTTATCATTTAAAGAGAGTCTGAAATATAGACACACACCCACAGATACCCACGACCCACAGATAAACACACTGTTCCTGGTGCACCAAATATCCACAAATTATGTGGTTAGTCATGCTTCGAAATGGAGGAATATATACGGGAGCCATTTCACCCAAAGTAATTAGCCATTCACGGGTTGGGACAAAGATGAGCGAGGTGAAATGAAGTTAACAGCTTTCACGAAAGTTGGCTGCTGAAGAGTGAAAGTTGTAGAAAGTGGCAATGAGTTTGCTTTTTGAATGGTTTGATGGCAATATAAAATGTATGCCAACAATAAAAAGACCATTCCCCAGCTAACTTAAACCCCAAGAGGGGATTACACACATCAGACATTACATATTACACACACACACTCGCCCGAAGAGAGAGTAGAAAACCATATGCTAGTTCACTGTTTTAAACCTGGCTGGTTTGTACTCACTGGTGAGTGAAAGTCGTTCCGCTTCAGCTGAAACAACTCTGAAGTGATCCTTTCGAATCCATAAATGCATTTCAAGTTTGTGTACTATTAAATCTGCCAGTTTAATGAAACATCACGTTGACAGGATCAACGAGGCTTATTATACCCCAGAGAAGCAAGAACAAAACTTTTGTCATAAATTAGACGTTTGACGACATAGACAGTGTAATCCTTCCAAACAATCTCTCTACACTTCAGCCCAACTTCATATCCTTCTCTCTAAAGTCTCCCGTTACGCCACACAAAACTGCAACTTCTCTCCAGTTTCTTTGCACATATCTCTCGACTGTCTGCCGCACTCTCACCCGTACAAAACAAAGCCTGTACGGATGGAACAACGGAAACAATAAAACACTTTTTGACCTCAACCAGAAACAAGAACACATTAATAGGTGTATTTATCGAACGATGAAATATTTCCGTGCTGCTGCGATACATACAACATGCATACAACAAATAACCAATAAAATTCATGACGAAATATATTCGCAAGGCTGAACGGAGTCTTCGGATTTCCCCATTCTATCCTCAAAGGCTTTTGCTCACCAGAAGGTCACCAGAGCTGCGGTTTAAATGCACTTTCACCAACACTTTAACATTTGTATTGCACACAAACCAACGAAGAAACCCCAAAAGTAATATAAAACCTTTTCCGACTGTGTGTACTCAAGCCTAAACGATAAATATTCTGGATATGAATTGAATTGATTGCATTCAATGTTGGGTAGACACAAACCTATGAATTGCTTCAGTTTTTCAATGTCATACGAGAATAGAAAGTACGAAAGGCAGTTTGGAAAAGAAGTGAAGGAACTCAGCTTAGTGTTACTTTATTGTTGAATCCATTGAAATAAATGCATATCTATCTTATGCACAAGTGGGGACTAAAAATGAAATTTGTATTCCAAAACTCTTCCAAATTCTTCCGTAACGGGCAACAAACTCAGTAAACAAGACATCTTGGACCTCATCCAGACCCTCAGGATGACGAAATCTGACATAATTATCATCATTTGTGCCGTTGGGGAGTAAAAATTCCATCTCTATTTGGTTTCTCCTCTAAAATCTAAACTCAGAGTGGAATTTGCATGAGGATAAAACATCACAGATCCTCGTAAGTGCTTCCAATACCAAAATACTCTTATCCTCTCTCTCTCTCTCTATTTCTTAGTATAAATATATTCCTTCCAAATCTCCTACAATGGAATCACACTTATTGTGAATATGTTTCTCGTATCCCCGTCAGTGCCTCTTTCCAAAAATGTCTTTGACGGCAGAGGAAAGGCGTCCCAAGGGGGAGAAAGTAAGGGAAAGCATAAAAGCCAATGCGTGTAGTAGTAAACCGCACTACTCCACGCGAACTTTTGCAACATCATAAGAATGCAAAAATATTCAAAGGAATGGGGTTTTTTCCATAAGGAATTGCTTCCTTTATTGTCCTTAATCGGTCCATTTGTCCTCATCCGAAAGAGCTTCTACTTTTCAATGAGAAACACGCAAAGGCCCAACATCAACGTGAACCCTTTTCTTGATGAGGACAGACTAGGGATACACTCCCCCACTTAGAAATCATTCTGATGGCTTCACTCTTTTCCCCATGCGTACTTTCTCCTATCTTTACTATTCTTTACTGTCAAAACATTTGCGTAGTCTTCTAGTTTGGGGCTATGGGATTATTATTATAGCTTCGCTTCGCTATTTCGCATCGTACATTCAAAGTTTATCTCCATATCGTCGTTTCATCCAATTCCATTCACAAAACCTCGGACATCAGAGCTTTAGGTTATTACACGGACTTAGTTTCACGTGAAATCTAAAAAAAGCATTTGCGACATTCGATATCGCCCCATACTCTCATCCTGAGAATACCTACAGAATCCTATACGATGAGACAACGAGAACGAGACAACATATATTCCTATTTTTAACAAATACACATATATGCAGGAAATAGGAAAAAGCCTTAAGCAATGTCACTCCTCCTTAGAGATGTAGGTAAGATGGAACCTTCTGGCTGTGGTGATCGACGGGACGCTATAAACAAGGAGATCGTCCATCCACCGTTGACCACAAATCTCCACTCGACTGAGCAAATTCCGAATAAGATCAACCTAAACTATGTCAACCAAAAAGAATAGAATTGGTTTCTCCAGCTGAATTGATTACGTCTGTCGAATCTGTTTTCTATTCCCCTCCTGATTCCCAACTTGATTGGCTCCATCATTTTTGCACTGAATAAACTTTCCCTTCGACCTTATTCTTTCTCTCCTTGTATCTTGTCGCTGTCACTACCCACCCACCCAATTCTTCTGGGAACTCCTTCGGTTGCAGCTCAAACGACCACAGAACTACTCTGAATTCCAAACTCGATCAAGAGTAAACAAAAAAATGAATTTTCTATTAACGGTACGACTACGACTTCAATTTATTAAAGTAGGTAGGGACTTTACAGAGGCTGTTTCTGAAAAATTCTTTTATTTATAGATCACACATTCATCTTCTATCTCGATCCTATTGCCTATAGGCATATGCATCTCGAAATAATTTCCGTACCTACAGAAAAGTCAATGTCAAGATGTTTCCCCTCGTGTGCTTCTTATAAACGAACTGCTCGTGTTAACATTAACATCTTCTGTTTTGAGATGTTTATGGTTCTGTGCACATGGTTTCACTTGTGAACTATGCTTTCCCAGTTTTCTCCTGAGATAGTGTACGAGGTAGAAAATATATTACACCAAACAAATACGCAGAACTTGAGTAAATCATTCAAAACTAACGAGGTAATCTTGGCTGGGTCTGCCTTGAAATTTCTCAGTCCCTATTGATGCGACATAATTCAGTCGTTCAGTATAAAACAATGCAGTAAAAGACCAAAGGACCAGACTACGTACAGTGTTCAAGTAGTGAAACTCACAACGCTATATTTGACATTAAAGTAACCCTGAGGGATTTGTGGTCAACATGACACTATCAGACTGACGATAAGAAACACTAAATTACAACGGTGAAGTTGTGGGGACTGAGGCTACTGATCATAGAAATATGGGGAAAGTTAATTTGCACAAAGAAACTCAAGGAGAAAGTTCGTTCTTATCAAAGTTGATTAGGAGATAATTTGCATCCACCAACACCTCCTCAGCATACCAAGTGACATTAACTAACTTCCGAAATTATACTTCTTTCCTTCTCCGCTTCATAATGTTCATCTGGTTTAATTTATATTCATGTCCTATTTTTATGCTTTATGAGTCCTATCTTTCCTTCCTTAAACATGCAATTCATAAAATCCAATAAACTTATTCACACACAAACACTCAGTCAGTACTACTAGAGACTAAAGTGAGTCAGAGAGAGTGATTACAAGCTGTAGTACACACACAGACACACATCTTATTCCTCTAGTAATATCCCATGTAAGCAAAAATTGTGTACTTTCTTCTGAGCTTAACGATGCATTTCTTTAGATCAACAGTCTTGACTTACTTTCCACTCGCTCTTGAGTCTTGGAAATCCTTCTCTCTCTCTCTAGCCTTGCCCTGTTACTCAAGTAAGCTGGGCGAGTTGTGTGAATGTGAAGGCAATATACGTAGGCATCAAGTGGAAAGAAACGAAACTTGCAAAGAAGAGTTGATTATGCAGATAAACGGGGAAATTTATGTGATTCTCGCAAAGTTTAAGATCTCTACCGGAAAGCCATAAAATTCGAGAGAGCAAATTTTGCATATGAGACTATAAATCGATAAGATTTCTTTCGAATGGAAGTGTTTCTGAATCCCTTCATAAATCATGCCTTTACTTTATACAACAATTCGCAAGGGAGGCACTCGTCGTTCCGAGAAAGCAGCAAGACCCCCACTAGGACCACTTACACATTCCTACACCATTTTATTCCCTCTTACGATGATTCCCTCTTTCTTTCTCTTCCTGGGAAAAACAAGTCTGACACATTTTCTCACATGAGAATCGTGTCAGCATGTTTTCCTCCAAACAAGTAACGTGTTACATCTTTCTACATGTATCTACATGTTTTGTACCATGATTTATTATCACTCTTCATTCATCATATCATTACATTTAAATGCAAGGCACGCAGTACGCATCTTGTTGACATGTAATCGTGCAACCGGGACAGAAATAAGAGTAAATAAAGATTAAACAACATAGTCAAGGAACCATCTATCATTAAAAATATTCTTCTTTGTAGAAACTCTGTCACGGATTTAAAAATAGAGTCTGAGAAGTAATTTTCATAGCGTGTCACAAAGATATCTTGTCCAGGAATGCAAACTAGTCCATCTTAACGATGAATGGATGACACGATACCATCTTGTTTTTCTTGTCACACTCTAGAATCCACTCATAGTGTACAAAAGACATATTTGGGTTGTCGGACAAGGCCTATAAATCATACAACAGAACACAATAAAAATTGGGAACATCGCGCTCCTACTTTCCTACTTTCCTACCATTTACTTGGATATCCACATGAAGATGGAGTTGAGTTTAAACGTTAGAAGCTACAATAACAACAACACCTTGATCTCTAAGTTAAAAGTAATCCTACATGACAAAAAGTGGCTACAAAGGGCACAAAAAGTTGCCCACGTCCAATTCCTGTCACAAGTTCTCATCTCCTTCACTTCCTGCGAAACGGCTTTCACCCAAATGCACTCAGGAAACGATGTCTGAGAATTCAGATGAGGTTATATTTCTTCTTTACACTCGGAGACTATTTCGTCAACCTGACTACATTCCAGTCCAGTCTATGAAGACTACTCTCCCAGATTCTGTTATTGTGACTCATGTTTTCTATTTGAATATACAAATCACACCCAGAAATCTTACCTCTGAATACTCATCAGACCAGGACTTCGAAGATACGATGAAGTACTCCACATTTTCTGTCAGCTCTGACTCCACCAATCTGCAAGAGAAATTCAAAAAAGTCTTAAGTAAATGTGAAATACATCACTTTTACATTGTAGCTACATGTTATACACAATGGAACAGCAGAATAGAATTTCAAAATGCACGTGAAAAAGAAGGTCAATCCCAAATACCAAATACACTTCTATGGAGTGGCTTCATTGATTTCCCAACCTCCGAGAGGAGTATCAGTCTGGGACGAGGGATCGAAGTAAAAACACGCTTCCGGTGAAAGGAATAGCATAGACTATCGAGTAGCAGTGCATCATCTTTCACAGGCTGTGACTCATTCTTGCTTCATTCCAGCATCAAAAGGAATGATGAGAGAGTGAGTGATACCATTATGAACAAATGATATTACAGCCACGTCTGGTGGTAGCTTACGAATCGAAGCCCTACTTCCACTAGAAGAATCTTTCGCTCTTCACAAGCAAATATTGCCAAATTTAACAACCACTGACACCAGGCCCAGGCCCAGCAACCAGAGAGAAATTCTCGGGACTAGGAGAAAGTAATTGAATTCATGGGGTGGTGGTACATCTGGTCTAATTTAATTTTGACTAAAGAAAAAGAGGTTCGGGACGTGGATGGAAACTCTGATAACATCTCATCTTTCGGATCAACACCCAATACATCGTTTCAAGACAAGGAAAAAGTCCTTCACAAGAAGATGCCAGTACCAGACTGACTTTCCCTTTCTGTTACCTCTAAAAACTACAAACTTTACGACGCACTAAAATTCATAATTTTGACTCTCCTACTTGGTGAACTGATGAAAGTTCTCCTGAGTAGGCTATTTGGTCCAAACATCCCTACAAAAATAACACGCACACACCTTCTTTTTAGTATTCTTCCTACTTACAACACTGAAAGTAAAATCACAGCAACTGCTGATAATGCAGAAATCCATTAGCACCACACTGTATATGTGTGTATGTGTGTAATGTGCAGGCATCCACAACTAAATTCAACTCACTCAGGTGGTTTGCTTTCCCCAACAACAATTACGCGTGACTTTGATGGATGCCTCTTTCGAAACTTGATTGAATAGCAGGAACAGAAAAGGAAATTCATGTACACAACAACCTTTCCGTCCCGAACTCCCAAATCCCTACGCAAATCCTTTACTTCGATTACCACAAGAGAGTAATCATTTGGAAGGATGGAAATAAGTTACGTTATTTTGAGTAATGAAGGAAATCAGCTCAAGATCCTTTTGTAAAGTAAACAGTGTAAAAAACACCACGCAATTTCATTCAGATTTTAATCCTTGAAAAGTTTATATGCTGCTTTTCACCTAACTCGCCCCCCGTTTCCCATAATTTACAGTAAGATTATGATGCATATACGAAATTCCGAGAAGTTCTCATATTCTCAGATTATCTACCCAACGCGTGGGAAATTATTAGCCCAAAGATGAAAGCAAATATTACTTGAGGAAGAACTAATGAAATCTCGTCAACCGAATGGACCACAAGACAGGACACACGAACACCATTAATGAACGATACTTGGAAAACGACCGTCACGTTTTGGCGAACCTAACCTAATTCACCAACAAAATTAGGATTGAGTGGAAATAAGAACAAGACTCGACACTAACTACACACCGACTAGGAGACAAATTCAACGAGAGTACGACACACAAGAGAAGGAAACAAGGATTTAGGATTATTGAATTGATTGGAGAGTCAGTCATTGAAAATCACGTCTGCTTCGGAAGATGAAGTCTTTAAGACAATAGACATCTACACACACACACACACACACACACACACTCGTCGACACTCAACATTAAATTGTAAACCCACAAACCAACTCAACCAGAAAATGAATGTAATTGTGATTTAGACTTCAGAAGCAGCAGCAAGAAGTTACACGTAAAACTCTTCCGCTTCTTCAGACAAGTTCACAAAGTTTCCCAGTCTCAAAGTCTCAAATTGAAACAGATGTTTCAATAATTCGAAATTTTCGTAAGGCAAATCTTGAATTGATTTGATTTTGAGACAAATGGGGACGTAGATATGCGAAGCCACAGCTAAGCATTACTTTCTCCAAGTCCCTTTGCGACATTTGGCAGCTTTCACTTTGCCGGATGATAATAATCAGTACACAGCTTACTTTTGGAACTTCCGAACTGTTTACTCTACGGATCATCCCTAACATGCATTCTATTACACAGCCAACAGCAGCAGAGCTCAACGTGTTGCCTTCCGTCAGTTCCATTGTATACTTTTACTTTCACCCAGGCCTCGCTCATCCTTTGTATTTCTAGCAAATCTCTAAACCTCGTCCACACCGAATTCCCACTACTTTCCCGAAGATCCTTTTGAATAATGAGTATTAAATGTCTAATTAGGTCCCATGTGTCCTCTAAATCTTACGCTTGAATATTCTACACTCAGCAAGGTTTTAACTCATTTGTTCTACTCGCAAATCCTACATCATCTTTATGAATCCTTGTACGTTCTATATTTACTTTGAATACTTACATTTGTAATTCATTTCATTTTCTTCATTCAATACCATTCAACAAAAGTACAAAGCATCAAGCATCTCATGATCTGCTATGTCTTCGGGAATACGTACTCCTTCCTATTTCAAAGTCCTTCATTGTTTCGAGAATCAGAGTAGAAATTAGATTATGAGAATGCAGCTGCTCTGGCAAATATCTCGTTGTGGAGATAATTAATAGACTTCGGAAGATCCACCGACCAGTCAAAGATCTATTGAAAGGACGGTGGATTAATAAACCTAATTACCTCGACTATGAAAACAATAGGGGAAAGAGACTTCCTTTATCTAACTAATTACGGTAGGAGAAAGCAATTATCAATCAACGATACTAGGCAGAGTGATACACAGACTTCTACCGTTACCTTCTGCTAAGTAGACAAACGCTACTGAAACTAATTACAAGTCTAACTAAAGGAAAGTATAACACTCACGAATCAAGTAAAAAGGTAAGGTAAAGACCAGAATACACAACATAAAAGAACCCCAAAAACATAAAGCTTTCCTTCACAGAAACTTACCCTTTCCGCTTGGATATTATTTGCTCAATCTGACTCCTTTGATTTGAGGATGAACGTCCTTTGGGCAAGGAAAGAAAAAACACACAGTTCTCAAAGAAACCTGAATCCGCTGGGGTATCATCATCATTATTTTTGATGGCACTGGGGATCTCTTGATCCTCTTCGAAATCTGTATCGGAGCCTGAACCACCACCATCATTTTTGGATTCCTTCGACATTGATGAGTTATCCGGCAGATTCTCTTCATCCACGTCAGTGTCGGCATCGTAAGGGTTCCCACCAACATCTCCAGCACTACCTGCCCCTTCTTCCTCTTCATCCGATGATTCTACTTGTAGTATCCGCTTTCTACCTCTTCTTTGCTGGATTCCATTTTCATCTTCTTGAGATCCCTTTCTGGAACAAATTACCAGCATTCAACTAATTTCCCATTTCACAAAATTACCATATTCTAATACCCTTCACTAAGGCACGAAGGGTACATTTAACCAGGAAAGAACTCTTCAACTAATTAAATCGCTCAAGGACTTCAAGCTCAGATTTAATCTCACGAAAAAAAATAAAATAGCTCTTACATTTTACCGTCATCAACTTCCACGTTTTCAGGGTTATTTTCACCATTACCTGAGGCACACAAGTTCAAGAAATATTATTATATAATACTTCCTTCATGGATATTATTTCCTACAATACATATATACATTTCTCATATAAACACCAAATAATTATATAGCGACTGTACAGGAGAAAAGAAAAATCAAACTTAAAAGTACAAGTAGTATAACATACAACAGCAACATTAAATCTTTGTAGTAAGGCCGACACATGCAGGTAAGTGATTAGCCTATAATCTTAGCTAATCTTACATAAAGCAATTACTGCAGTGGCAAGGCTAAAAAGACCAAAATTCTCTTATTTCACGGAGGATTTTGTGCAGAACCACGAAAACTAGAGAGAGAAGTGATTAATCATGCCGTGCCTGACATCTCATTCTGCACACTTGAGTGACAGATTTCTATCTTATCTAAAGTGCTATTGGTGTCCTGCTTGTAACGATATAGCACTGTCGTTTGTACGTTTAAGATTACTGTCACAATCTCTACTCAATAATTCAAAAACCCAACCTTCATTTCCACTTCCTACGATCCAGAACTACTCCCACACTACTTATTCCTACTATGTAAGTATTATTTAACACTAAATTATGTAACCAACAAACATGCGAATGCGAATAAGACAACAGACAACTGTATAGCACTTAATGTCAACGACATGAAATAAATCATTTAATTTCTGTTGCTTGTTCGAAGATGGTTAATTAATGGATGTGGCTGTATAGCTTCTGATAACAAATTTCCTGTAACAATAAACAGGAAAAGCTTTGAACAAAGCTGTTTCAAATCGGAAGCGTCAAGAGATAATGGATTCTGCTTAGATTTCATCTTTTCGGTCGGCGCAGAACTGCACATATTACACAACTGATCTAATCAGCCAACTTCACTCAGTCAGAACCAAATAATAACATTCAACGTTCACGCAAACTATGGACACTACCCCCGCGTTGTTTTCCTTACAGTTCACGAACATGCGGTTATTTTGCAGCGTGTCAACTTTGCTGAAGTTGTTATAAGAAAAATGACAACGCAAAGTGAAAAAGCATGTAGGATTCAGTTGGATTTGTGTACTTAAGACATTACGCACTGGAAACTGATCCTGTTGGCATTTCTTCTGAGTTGTCATCTTGGTCCATAACTTCTTCCTCTTCGCCAACATCGTCTGCCCAAATCTCTCCTTCGCTTTCTGGCCCTTGATCGTTTTTATCCAAACAGAAACTACATAGACAGAGAAAATAAAACATGAAGATCAATGAATACTCTATAGACACACAGAGATGAACTAAATCTTCATGATTTCAACATTTTTTTACAAAGAAAAGGCGAAATGAAGGATATGGTAAACTGGGTAATGGCTCATCCGAATAAGTTACTAACTTGGCGTGCTCAATGTACTCATGAAAGAGAAAGATATAAAATGAAAATGGGAAGTACTTGGATTTTTCTTCCTCAGAAAGCTTTCTCGAATGAAAATGGACGTTCAATGTGATTTTCATGAACAAATAGAACATGAATTTTTCATTCGTCTCACCTCATTTCACCTTATCCTTGCATGTCTAAAGAGAAGAAGAAATACCACGTAGAGCTTTAAAGCTACATACAACATATTCAGACATGAATAATGTTGAATTTGGAGGAACCGTACTATACATACATTATTTCAAAAATTCAGTATTCTTGGAGAAATCTGATCTTATTTCATGAAAAAGGGCGAGCCAATGCGTTCGAAATACCAAAACCCGATCTATAGACTATGAACTATCATCGTTACGCAATTTCATACTAAAAACAGCCGACATAATTCCTGCGAGTGCATTTCCTATTAACTAAATCTTTTGAAAATGTATCAAAATACAATAAAAAGCATTCATTACTTTCGCCAAGGTATTCTGCATCTGGCTTCGTAGGACCGTTCAATCCAGTCCTTCTTCACAATTTTTCCATTTCCAGCTTGTCGAACTTCCCGAAATTTCGGAGTATTTATGAACGCGCATCTAAAAATAGTAATCAATCAGTCAACTCGGATCCAAATGACGAAGCAAAATATAATTGGCATTGGCACAATTCTACATTTCTGCCATTCTGCACTTCATTTGATTACACATTATATTATGTTCCCAACCCTCGCACACGCTGGGGATAAATCGATCATTCATCATAACCAATCGTAGGAAGTACTCCGAAGTTATTTGAAAGATATGCATAATACAAACGCGTAAAATAGAGAATACAGCTGAAAGCAGAATAAAAAGCAAAGTAAGTTGTTCTGTCAACCCACGTCATTCAATCAATTCCAACAGATTTCAGTTTTCATCCTTTTCTCTTTTTGGGCTAGGAAAATAAGTGAGGACTGGTGAGATGACGGATCTTTCCACAAAGCCTTTCTATTCATCTTATGAATAAATGCATAAAAATAAATTGACCATCCGCCTTCAATTCGTAACTCGCTTGATTCCTCTCCCATCTCGCATCTTATCTCGCTCATTTTTTATGCCGATTCGAAATGCGAACGGCTCCCTTATGTATCTAGAGTATCTACCCGACGCTAAGTAATACAGAAGCCTGTCTTTGTTTTTTCTTAAATTACAAATGTCTCTTCTCCCACTTTATTCATTTCTTAAAATAAACTTTATATTCCTGTGTTGCTTTCACCTTGTCCTTTCTCTGCTCAAGTCATCACAATCATTTGCATTTCTCCGGAGGAACGGTTCACACAAGAGAATCCCAAAAACTCATTTTGATCTGCAGAAACTAGATGTGCTCGCACAGCCTACTATGCAGTTCAAACTTACATAAATTAAGAAAAAGAAAAATATATCTTTCTTTGATGCGATAGATAATACTGAGGAATTTATTATCTGTGCGAAAATGAAAATGTTTTCGCCAACGAAAAATCGTTTGCCTTTCACATTTTATGTGCCTTAGTTCTCAGAAGTTTCTCTCACATCAATGATCAAAAGAATTCACCATTGTTATTCGTAAAAATTTAGATAACTCTGGTGCGTGCTAAGTTGCAGGCAAGATATGAGTGTACTTTGAGTGCTTCCTATGTTGCGGAAAATAAAACTCCTAAAATAAACCTTTAAAATCCAAAGCTTTTAAGTATTTGAAACTGACTTGCAGAAGTCAGGATGTTAATCGGTTGGAATGAAAACTATATATTGGTACACCTTCAGTCGATATAACCAATCTCAACAGTGAGGCCTGGCTCACATCGAATTGATTTATATTTCTTTATGTGTATTTATTGTAACGATTTCATTGATATCACTGGAATATTCAATGCATAAATAAAATAGGAGTTCTTTCGGAATGAGAGAGAGTTTAGAAAGGAAAGGCTGTGGAGAATTCTGTGAGAAATAACGATAGCTAAACATCAAACCCAAAAAGACAACCGTAAAGACTTAAGGGATATTAAAGGATGCATAATGTATACTGCATGTGGATTCTTCTACTTGCTCCGGTTGCGGTTAAGGCAAAGAATAGGCGTTCTCTTTTACTAAACAAAACCCAATGATCCGGGTTGTGATTTAATCAGAAAAGTACGAAACACATTCCAATTTTTCATTGCCAATGATGAAGACTAATGGAAATTTGTCGTGATCGAAATATACGTTCAACCTTACAAGATGTCTTGCGCCGAAGATCGGAGATCATTGTTTCTGGTAAAAAGAACTATATAGTATCCATTCGGATAAGATAGCAAGTAGATTTGCTGCAGATAATTGTTGAAGAAAAGCAAAGAATTCATGAATATCTAGCCAAACGCTCACAAACTGGCCGGTTGTGGAGTCTGCTTACAGCTCCGCAACGTGGCAGATATTTACGAATCGTAGAAAAGATTGCAGGAGAAGCGAAACAGAAACAGAGATGATAAAGGTCTGATGATAAATTGAAAATCCCAGTAAACAAATCTATACTCCCGGAAGAACTAAACTTACATCAGATGCGTACATGTCGAGTCCCAACCAGGTTTACATCGAGCTCCCATTTCGATCGCTTTATCCCTCAATTCCCTCCTATAAGGATTCTCGAAGCCACTCATCACGAAGACAACTCCGCTGAAAAGCTTATTGAACGGACGCTTCTCGATTTTTTTTCTCGCATTGGTAGAACTGCTGGTTTTTGAATTAGATGGAGAATGTGATGCAGAATGGGCTACTTGTCTAGTCAAATTATTTCCGGTTCCATGAGACTGGTCAGTTTTCTGGCGATAGGAGCTCAGTTGTCCATTCCGGTCTTGGTTATTGACCACTTTTGTTTTTATGGAAGATGTTTGTTTCACGCCGGCAGAAAAGGAAGGAGAGCCAGCCACAGATCCTTGCGAAACAGAGTTCGCAGTTTGATTGGTTTTTTTCTTGGAAAATGGAGAGTCTGCCAATGTATTTCTATTTGGAAGTTTATCACTGTTTCCATTTGAACGTTGACTTGATGAGGGGCTGCTAGTGGGCTTGTCCACTGTCAATACTTTTTTAGACTTCTTGATGGCATTCCTCACTTCATCTTCATCTGCCATTTGCGCAGCATTGGATATTGCTTTCGTAGTTTCACGGATAGCTGCATTTGTGGATTTGCAGCTGGTGTCCGACGCATCTATTTCATTCAAAAAACAGCAATTTCAGTGTCATCATCATCGTCCATCCCTATTGTGGCCAAATAGCCTTAAAGATCATTACCTTTCTTACTGTTCATGGATTTTGCAAACATTGCTCCAATCCTGGATGGCTCCTCTTCATCTTCATCATTCGTCTGCCCTAACGGTTTTCTCATTGAAAATATTCCAATCTTTCCAGGTTCATCAGGATCTGCAGCAGCTGTGAACTTGATAAATGTCAGTCCGAACTGGGTTTGCTTATTGAACATTTGTGACACGACTATCTTCACGAGATCCCATTTTTGAGCTGCAGTTTCTCTGTCAAAAGTCGACGCATTATAGTTCCGGACTCCGTTAGGGTTCTTTAACGTTCTACTATCTGCAGGGCTCATAAGCACTGAAGAGCTCAGGAGGGTCTGCAATACAAAAATGCCATTACTTAAAATTGACCAAGCCCAAAGACGGGCCCTGCACAGGGTTCAGAGCAGAAACTTCCGTATTTCAGGATATTAGTATAATTATTGCTTTCGAAACTTACTTCATACTTCACATCCCCACTACCGCCAGAGCGACCAACGAGGACTTCCGCCATTGCTGATGATTCATTTCCAATATCAATTCCAATGAAGGACACGGCTTTTTCGAATTTCAAAATCACAAACGCTTCTTTCTCTCCAGCTTCTTTGCACTTCCATTTTCTAAATGTATCTCTATTCAGTAAATTGCTAGCTGGGTGGTTCTGAAAATAAACGAATCAATTAAATTCCCCGAAAATTCTAGAAATTCGAAATCATAGTTAATGTTTACTTACCGGATCTTCCGAACTAAAGCTAACGACGCAACTCGGATTAACCAAAGGCATGTCTGCTTTGTTTCTGTAAGGTACTTGTAATTTATTATATGCACAGCCTTGCTATAGAGTCTACACTAGAAATCTAGCAACTACTATTCGAAATACCTGATTATAAACCACCCAGTACAGTTGTGTAATAGTCAACAGCTTTGTGTTGATTCCTCCGGTTCTTCTGCCGCCAACACAACTTCGCACATGTGGAGAGCTCTTCTGTTTAATTTCTTGTTTTCCAGATACAGCAAACTTCGCATTGCGACACACTTCCAGTTCCAACCTTCCAATTGTTCCAACGAAAGTAAGTGTTCGTGGAATACAAGTGGACACTGATGAGTAGGAAGATAAAACTTATCCTTAGTCTGTTAACGTTGGTCTGTGCGTATTTCTTCTTGAGGTCAGGCAATTTATCATCATTTGTAGCGTTGTCCCCGTCGCCGAATGGTCACCAAGAGATGAACGCTTTTCGAGCTGTCTTTGTTACCGTTCCGAACATCGAAGTTGGCAAAAAACTTGCTCAGTAAGATTTAAGAGTTCTTAATGTGAAATTAGTAATTCAGCTATATTAATACTGTACATATGTTCTATTATACTTTTTAGTGGTTTAGTCTCTAACAAACTTGCTGCTTGCGTGAATATCATTCCTCAAGTTACTTCAGTGTAAGCGTACACCAAAAATAAAATTCTTCTAAATACAGGGTGAGTCTGCTCATTGGACTGCCTATTTGAAATGCAATTGCGTAAGAACTACTGTATGGAAATTCATGAAATTAAGTTTATTTTGTTACAAACGCGTTTAGAAAATATGTGATATGAAGTCTGGAAACTTTTTTTGAGTGTGAAAGTCCATCAGGGGTCAGATCTTGAAA
>JAQGAD010001234.1:0-21841 GCA_034696625.1 Isotomurus palustris | reverse complement strand
ACAGTTGTGATTTCGCGTATTGAACTAGCAAATTTTGCTGAACAATCGTTGTTGAGAAATTTTAATTTACATGCGTCGCGAATAACCAGTCAAATTGTAAGTGAAAATACAACTCGGTCGATGCAACTATGTGTTACCTTATTACATTGTAAGTCATAATAAGTGTTTAGGGAGCGTCAAGAAATAGTTAGTATTGTCATGAGTTCGTTAATGTTCCCAGTGATGTGATTGATATCATCACATTTGATCAAAAATCCAAACCAGTCGAGAGTAGACAAAAGCCAAACAAATATTTTTAATTGAAACTACTAAATAAAAGTGAAAGGAGAAAGGATGTGACTCTGAGATTATTATAATATAAAGTTAAGCTAGAATAAGCTCCTAAGATGTTCTTATTATCATTGAGAACTAAACGTATAAGACTTGTTGGCGTAATATATTGTGAAAAGTTTGTTTGTACTTGTAACTAAATGTATAATTAGACTTAATGGAGTTTTGTATATGTTTGTAATGAACAATGTGATAGCAGAGATATTCTGTTTGTTCAAGGAATTTCTACAGTTCTGTCTATAATTATTTATTACATGGAACATTAAACGCAAATCGATTTGAAATATTCAGATGGGCGTGAGTTTTTACTTATTTGTGTGCATCCCTATTTTTCGGAATGTGACGGAAGATCAAGGTTGAAGGATCTGCAGTCACTGCAGTGTAGGCGGTTGAGTTATTAATAGGCTTCAATAAATTATATAACATAATACTAATCAATATTTAGTGTAGATTGTAAAGTTGAAGAGTTGAGTATGACGCGACAAGAATGAAGAAAGTTTAGTGTCGTCTGTTGACTTGTTCTTTTGTTGTGGTGTTTCATAGATTGAAATCGTGTAGAGTTTGTTGGAAGTCTTATGAAGTTGATGGTTGCTGGAAAGCGTTTGAAAGAATAAGGAATAAAAGACTTTGGAAAGTGTAAATGACCGGGAGAAAGGAGTGAAAGGAAATAATTTATGAGACTAGGTTGTTTTACCAGACTGTGTGTAGTTACTTGCTTGGGAATTACAGTATTTCCTTACACGAGTTTGGAGTTGGGAATTTGGAAAGTATAACGGTGAACAGGGAGAGAGAGAGAGAGTAGAAGACACTACCAAATGGGTTTTCCTATTGTTCCTCTATAGCTTTTATTTCGCAGAACACAAGTAATCTTTTGGGACTTAGTGAAAGTCAGACAAGTGCCGTATGTGTTGTTCGTACACGTACGCTTTCCGCCCCAGGCCTCTTTCATCTCGACTTTCTCGACATTTCTCTTTCTTTTCTCGGAACTCGGACAACAATCAAGTCCAATCAGTGTCTGTGTATGCATATAAATAGACCTGCTTACGCTCTGGCTGTAAAAGTACAATGCAGGATGTATTAAAACAAGTGAGGAAAGAAAGAGAAAGCATGAATAAGAATCATCTGACACAGCATTCTGTCACACGAGAGAGTGCATAAGGCAAATGAAAGGGTATACTTTATAGAATGGGGATATGTATGCTATGGTTATGGTCGTTGTCCATAAGACAGACGTGGCTTGAGATTGGTTTGTTGAAAGGGAAATTGTTGGTGTTGGAAAGAAGGAAGTGAGAGGATTGATTTTCCCCTTATCTGTCCAACCATCCAATGTGGTGATTATTAGGGTGAGTGAAATACGCACAAAGTAAGTAAGTAGTACGTGTGTAGTAAGTAAGTAAGGATACTTACTATACGGTGAAATAGGAAGCAAGGAGAGTGAATCCAACACAATCCTTTCTGTGTGGAAGTTTAGTGGAGAGTCTGTAGAACATACATCCCATCAAAAGTCATCATCACCACGACTTGCAGCCTACCAGCACCAGCCTACTCGTGCTGTGTGCCGTGGAATCTGCGAGGAAAGTTAGACTGACGAGTGTGAAAGTCCTGTGGAAGCTGTGGAAGTATTTTATGCAGAGAGAAAGAGACGGTTTACGCCAGTTTACGGCAACGATAGCCATATAGTCATAGTGTCATAGTGTAGTGAAGGATGTATGAGTGAAGTTAGTGAAGGATGGTCTTTCTTACGGGAAGTGAGACCCAGTTGGCTCCAGTGGAGGTGAAAGCTTAGCTCCCTCGCACTTTCATTTTATGTCATTTGTAAAGTCATTGTGGAGATAGAAAAGGGAATTACTGCGTGTTAAAGGTATGTCCTTATGGGCAAATCATGGGTTACACATGACTCTCATCATCATGTGTATGTCCTATATACGCTACATACAACCAGAGAATTCTTTCAACACTCTCCTTTCTTTTGCTATCTACTTAAATGGAACACACACACACACACTTTATTATACTTTGCTTCACTCTACGAGGAGGCTTCCTGTTTAAAATCTTGAAGTTGGCTGTAGAGTGGAGAAAGTATCTTTTTTATTTATTCCTTTGTGAGCTGTGTGCAAAAGTACTTAGGGTTTCTATTAAAAGTTAAAATGTACGCGTGATTTGATTTGTTTATGCATAGACTTAAACAAGTATGAAAGAGAAGTTAAGTGTGAGGAGGTTTTAAAAGCTGTGTGTGTGTGTGTAATAAGCGGAGATCTTTTGAGATGTAGTTATTCGGTAGATTTATTGGGAGTATATATAATATTATATATATTTATATGTGTGGGATTGTAGGAGAGTGTAGGAGAGTTGTTAAAAGTTTATAGGAGAAAGAATGAGAGCGAGAGGGAATTTATCTGATGAATAGGAAAGCGACTTTCTCTCTTTTCGTATTGAAGAATCTTTGTGGAGTGAGGGAAAGCCAAAAACTGTCTTCTTCTTGGTTGAGCTGGCTGTATTCAGTTAAAAAGTATAAAAAGCGAAAGACTGCGCGGAGATAAATGAGAAAAGTGAGAAAGCAAAAAGCAAAGTCTTCTTGAGAAGAATAGGAGAGAGCGAGGAAAGAATGGAGAAATAAGAATGTGAAGAAGGGCCGTCGGAAGGGGGAAATATTTCCTCTAAATTCCTCATGCCGAAATCGTTGGATGTAATTTGTTGATGTCAAGAACAGGGTGCTTCGAGGAGAGAGGAGCTTTGCGAGGTGGAAAGTCTCGAAATAAGCGACGAGTCGTCTAGTGGAAAGGACTTAAGTTCCTTCGCGTTTCATAGAGAAAGTAGATGATAGTTTTCTATTTACTCCAGCAGCAGCAGCTACTACATGGGGAGAGAGTGCGTGCCAGTGTAACTTGATGACATTACGTAACAACGGAATCAAATAACACGCTGTGTCAAATGCACGACTTCTACTCTTTACCGTTACAGAACCACCGAAGGACCACAAGGATACCTACACCTCATAAATTATATCTTGGCCACATTTGCTTTCCTTCGTAATGCATGAATTGCTCTGCTTCCACTACTCCATCCCTCCTTCCCTGCTATTTACTATAGTCCCTACCTGCTTGATGCAACACACTTAATACAAATCCCTCTCTCTCAGATAAAAGTGTAGGGATTGGGTGTGGAACGACATTAATATTGTGTAATGGGTTCATTTTTATCCCTGCTTCTATTTAAGTTATCTTCAATAAGAAAATGCATCTTGGGTTTAATACAAAACAGGTAAGCTGTAGATGTGTTTTAGGAGTCGGAGGACTGTACTTCATACTAATGTCCTTGGACTGTTCATAGTATCGGTAAGTATAAAGAGCACTGCACTTTACCAGTTCATGTTACACTTTGAATTGAACTTACTATTTGTTGACTAACTTTCTTTAATTTTATAAACTTTTTTTGCAAAAATGTACGGAAATAGTCCTATAAAGTTATTAATTAAAATTACAATAAATAGACTAATAAACAAAATAGTTCTTCCATTGAAAGCAAAGATTTGAGTATTTTTAGCTTTTGAAGAGAAGTTTACAAATCTTGCTGGCAGTTGGAAGGTCGTGACTACCTCATCAAAATTAGCAGACTAAGAGAAAACAGTAACTTGCTTTTTGTTAGCAGAGAAAAATCAGATGCGGAATTAAATTGATAGTTAATAAATTGAAGTAGCTGTCTACTCCTGGTATACAGGGATTTTTTAAGGTGCTCGAGTTATAATAGCAGACATATTCCAGGACGATGTTCGAAGCTTCGAACCAGCAAGAGTCGTTGGGTGAAAGTTGTTCTACGAATCCTTTGGCTCTCACTCCTCCAGACTTTCTTTTCCCAAAGAGTTATGAATTCGCAATTCGTTAAGGAAAGCTATGTCACCCCGAACAAGAATTGTTAGTTCCTTCGATGAAAGCATTTAAAATCTGTACACGCTGAACTAATCCACTGGCTAAGGTTGGGATGATGGGATTAATAAGTGAGACGTGAGTCATTCTTCCTTACTCCGTTTTGGGGGTGCTTTCTCAGGCTTGTGTGACTGTTGATGGAAGTCCAACCCGGTAGTTCCACAAGGATTTACTTGTCAATTTCCAACATACGCTTGGCTTCTCGAATTTCTTTTTATTGGCAGTCCCTTTCACGATGAAACGACTAGTTTTGAGACTGTAGTTGTATTGTGAACTTTTGGAGAGGTATTTTTGGAGTATCAACTATTAACTATCAGAGTTGTCGTAATGTCTTCAGTAGATGGGTGAGTGGAATCGGTAATTATATTATGTTCCAATCAATTTCTGTAGAATGTGCTAAGTAGTCTGAGTTTACAATTCTAAAGTACAAACGAATCTAGTAAACAATTGTTATACAAAACATTTATGAATCCAAGTTTCAACTTTAAAGTGCAAGTGCAAAGAAACCCTCAAACTCAAGAACTGAAACCGAATGGGCCTATTTGGCTTCATTTTGAAGTATTCACTAAACATTAGTAAACATGAATCTTTTTTAATGTGACCTTTCATAAAATCTGCTGTTCTGTCGGATCTCGGATAGTTTAGAAGAATTGGTCAGTAGAAAGTGTTTGATTTATTTGTGATGATCACTGATGGACAGATTGACACTTGTGAAGAGTCCGATCCAGAGAAACCCTTGTGCACGTCTTCCACATTTTGTGTGGAAAGTAGGGAAGAAAGTATCTGACACACGACCCATGAGACATCCTTTTGACAGGAAACCCTGCAGCATTTCTACTCCCGAAGGGAACTTGAGATCTCGACGAGTACATTCAGCCTATTCGCACTGAATTCATTTAAAAGTTTTATTGCAACCTTGCGAGTCACCTTTTCAAAGTTTAGAGAGAGAAAGTTAATGTGTGTGTGCATCTTTGTTTTAACGTTTTACAAACATTGCTGACTGCTAAAGAGTCTTGAGTGAGAGTTCATTAATTTTGAAATATAAATTCCAAGATTCCTATCAATTGAATTGTTGTGAGAGAAAAAGAAATGCTGGGCAAAGTTTGAAAGTGTTGGATTTATTTGTTTAAAATGATGGAAATGGGGACTGGCAGTTCTGGGTAAGCTGTTTTTGGCTGTGGGACTGAATAAAGAATAAGAACGAAGGTGGAAGGAGCGAGAGAAAGTTTTAGTTTTAGTGTGGAGAAAGTGTAGGAAACAATAAAGACTTTGGAGATGGTGGAAGGATGGAGTCATTGTGCGAGAGTCAACAATAAAATGGATGGTAGAGCACGACGAAGTAGGAACACACACCTCCAAACACCTTTTATCAGTTCTTGAGGCTATTTTCTAGTGAGTAGAGGCTAATAAATTGCTACTTCAATGGGATTATCGATTCTCCATCTGCTCCCATTTCCCTCAGTGCCGTGTCTCATTATTTCATGCTTTAGATAAGATCCTCGCCTCTCTTTCCTTCCAACCTCCAACCTGCGAAATACCATCCACAAGCACAAGCACAAAATGATCGATGAGCTTTACTCTTATTTCCTTCTCCAGACTATATCTCTCTTCGTCTCTTACCGTTCAGCAGGTCAGCAGCAGCAGCAGCAGGAGGAGTGTTGGCTTTGAAACTTTTATTATAAGTTATAAGTGACCATTAAAACTTTTGAATATCATTCATTCTTCTTTCGTAGCACCGCCACCTTCTTTCACTTGGCATTTCGCGATGAAGAAGAAGAATCAAGATAAGTTAAGCACACAAGGAGGTGGAGGAGAGCAGGCACAGGGACATTTTAGTTATCGGGAGACTTCCTTCCGTTTAGTTTCTTGCACAACAAATTCATAAGACATTAGAGAGAGACGAAAAATGGAAGTTTTTGTGTAACTATTTTGGTGCACACTGCAGAAAGCACAAGCAGAAAGTGAGGGCGAATGTAAGCCAAGGAGATGGAGAGCCTAATTGGTGGACACATATAATATGTGTGTGTGTGCAAGTTTAAGTTAATTTGGAAGCCGTAGATCGCTTGGGTAGTGGAGAAAGTGAAAGAGCATCTGGAGAAGGAGAGGATGTTAAATCTAGCACAAAAGTTTCTTCCACAAGAAATTGTTAAGGAAGTATAAAACTAGGTTATGGCCATGACGCATTGTGTCATAAAAGGCTTTTATCAAAATTTCTCCCACAAGACGAGATTCGTCGTTCGTCGTTCTTTCTGCTGGTGGAGGTGGAGGAAGTCAGGAGAAAGTCAGACGCATTGTGGGAGAAGTAAGTGGAGAAAGGAATGCATCATGCATGCGATGATACAGCAGCCTTCGTGGATTATCCACCAGAGATTACCTACACATGACATCCTTCCCTGTGGAACAGCAACATGCACCCGGTTGCATGCACACGGCTCTGCTCTGCTCTATTTCTGTATATACAATATACGCTTTCTCCATATAGCAGGAGGATGTGTGTGTGTGGAGAGAGATATGGACATAATGTAATTTATGTATTAGTCACAAAAGCCGAAGAGTGAAAGTTCCTTAAGATGTGCGAGGAAGGAGAGAGAGAGAGAGCATTTGAGCATTTTGTGAGCCAAGAAGTAAAAGGAGAGTGAAGATAGTTCGGAATGGAATTCCCTTGTGTGTTGGTTGTCTTGCTTCCTTCTCTCTCGTGCTTCTCACAATTTATTATGATACGGTGCTTATCGATAGAAATATTGGATTAAAGGGAAGCTTTTACACGGCATTTTATTTCTTTTCTTTTATAGATGAATTGATTTTTGTAAATGGAGAGAGAGACTCGGAGAGAGACGGAAGGGAGATGGGACAAGGATAAAACTTTCACTGGGGAATGTGGAAAAGTGACTTTGACTGTGTGTGTGTGTGTTTAGTTGCAGGAGTGTAGAGGAGTGGTGGCCTTCTTGTCTATTAAGCCAATTATGAATTTGATTGTGAAACAGGGCCGTGACGAGTTTTATTAGGGGAATATGGGCTGTGAAGGAATATATGTTCATTCATTCAAGTGTAGTTAATTAACGTTTATGATAGATTAAAAACTTATTGAGGGGAGATTAAGTATTTAAGGTAATTAAGGATTAATTTATTGTGAGAGTATCCTCATCGAATAGAGAACCTAATTAACATTGGATTTTGGTGGGATACTTATAGTAAATTGATAACAAAGCTTGCATTATACTTGCGTGTGTGTGAGGGAGAAAGTGAAAGGGGGTTTGTAAAGTAGGGCAGCAGCAGCAAAGCAAGTAGGCTTAGTGGAATTTAGAATTTGTGAGGCAGCTCTTCGGAATTTGTACTCCGTTCTTGTGGACTTTTCAGTGACCTTCGGCTGGGTTTTCGTGGAGGTTGGTAACTGATCCGTTCTTGATGATTTCTTCGAGACGTCCGGTCTTGAAAAGTTGAATTGTGTCTGAGCCACCGCCGATGCATTTTCCGTCGACAAACACTCGAGGAACCTGCGGTCGGATTTATTTAGTTCATTGGGTATTTATTGTTTCATGGTTCGGATTTCGGATAAAAGTAGAAGGAATATTTACTGTGCTCGCTCCAGTCATTTCCTTGAGAGCTTCTTGCACTTCTTCTCCTTTGGGATGATCGTTGAGGTCCACGACGGAGTAGGACTGGCCGATCTTCTTGAACACCTGCGAGTAGGAAGTTGGGATTTAGTGGCAAGTGACAATTGAGTTGTAGGAGAAAGAAGACAAGTTTTTGTGAGGAATGAATTGCCGTACATTCTTAGCATCATCGCAGTAAGGACAGGTTTTCTTGGAGAAGATGACCACACGATCCTGAGTGATTAACTCATCAATCTCTAATTTGACGATGTTTGGGCGAGCCTTCTGATCTCCAGTTGCCCGTGAGCCCATCGTTTAGCTTGGGGATTATCTTCACCTGCGGGTCTTATAGCTTGTGTTCAGGGATGCCGAGAATTCGGATGGAGTTTTTTTCACCTTGGGAAGGATATGAGACGACTGAGAATGTTCTTCCATGAGGTCTGAGATGCAAGGATGCAATTTGATGGCTTGACAACTCAAGGATTTCTTCAGAACATTACAATAATATAATTGATCCGAGAAAGTCCAAGTCTCAAGGAAATGGAAGCACCCGTGTGTGTGTGAATATGAAAGATGTGTTACTTCCCTTTCTCAGCCTTTCTGTCACATTGATTCTTTCGTGATTCTGAAATTCTGATTTAATTGTTGTTATAATTTGTGTATGCACAGATGGTAGGCTTTTACGGACACACCAGAGTATGAATAAAAATCAAAGTAAGTTCAGGTTTAGGTTAAGTCTAAAGAAGACTGGATACTGGATGATGTGTGTTAGGAAAGTTCAATCACAGCTTCGTGTTTCGTGGAATTAGAACAATAGTTTCATAGATAGAGTATGTAGTGTGAGCAAGGAAGAGTCTGAGACTTTCTTGGTAGACTATAAGTTTGGGAGTTTGGGAGTTTTGGGTCGGTCGATCGAAATCAAACCTCGTTTTACCACTTTTACCATGTTCCGTTTCACAAGGGAAGAATGTGAAGCTCGGTCTGCAAAGAACTGTAATCGATTTCTAAAGTTTGTCATTTTTTTTATTCTTCTTTACTTATCTCGTGTGACACTTACTGTCAACTGGTGCTCCAGTAGATGCATGAATTGTTATCCTCATTGGTTAAAGGCGACGTAAGCTTAGATCGAATCTGAATATCTACAAATATTTAATCATCACAATTTTTGTGTTTTGTACGTTGCAGGTATTCATTTGTGATGTTAGTCAAAACTTTCTTCAGGCAAGCGAATGCAAAATGTACCACAGGATGGAGAGTTTTCAGAATTGGAGGAGTTTCAGATCTGTTGGAAAACCTTTCGTTGGCTGCGTTGTGCTGTGATTGATGTGCAAGCAACAACACCATTTAGATGCGAAGAAGTAGAACCTAATCTACTGAAGCCATGCAGTGTAGGAAATAAAAACACCACCAGTTGTTGCAATTCTACTAAAGAAATGTAAATTGTATGGAAAATTGGTGGGTTGAAGTCTATTGGGGGTATTTAGTTGATTTAATTAGAGTCTGATGTCTGGAGAGTCTTGTGGACAATGTCTGTGATGATGATGACCCAGAGGGAGAGGGAATATCCCCGTGTAGATTCTAGTAGATGTACTTGAACACGCATTTATACATTTACACCCATATGATATTGGTTGGCTGTCATTGAAAGTTGGTTGGTGGTATATAGTATATATATATAGAAGATTCCTTCCTTCTGCTGGTGGTAATCAAATCAGGAGAAGAAGATACACTTTGTGTAATTGAAGTGGAACGTGAGCGTGGAGGAGGTAGGAAGTGAGTAAAGTAGAAAGCCAGTGAGTTATGGTCAGTTTGTCAAGCCCATTTATCTGAGAGAGGAATCATTAGGAACATGAAACACACGCCAAAATATCCTAATTGGAAGTAGTGCTGAGGGAGGATGGTTGTACAAAAATTACTTCCATTCATCTCCATTCTGCATAATGCACACTCGTCATAAATCTCCAAGCTAAGCTGCTCGCTTGCACCACAGGACCACTTTCCCCATATCATCCCTTCCTATTTATTCCATCCTTTAAGTTCTTCACACACACACACACACACACACGTCACACATTAAAAACCTACTTCATTTGTTCCTCATCATCTCTTGTAATAAATTGCGTGAGCGAGGAGAGTGTTATTTAAGAAGTAGAGTAAATAAAAAGTCTCTCTGTAGATTGTAGAAAGGCCATAATGGAATATTGGATAGATGATGATTCGATTTGAAAGCTGATGTTCCCCAAGTATAATAATAATAATGGGACTGATGGGGAAAGCATATAGGGAAGTTGGGAAGAGCGTAAAAGAGAGTTTAGTAAATTCTTTTATGCTGTCCAAGTGGAGTGTGAAATCTGAGCGAAGAGATCTTTTGCTGTATGGGAGCAACTGGCAAACTGCTGGCCGGGTTGTTTTGTGTTTAGGTTGAGAATCGAGAATGGATATTATTAACACGCCTAAGATGGAATGGAGAGGAGCTAGGGAAGTTTTATGATATCACATGATGATGATGATGATCATCCATTCCCCCGATGGGAGCTGTGTGCTGTGGGCTGTGGCAGTCAGTGTGTAAAAATAAGGCGAGATGGATTTATGTTCATGTACGGAATAATATGTGGAAATAAAGTAGCATCATACGGCGGATTTCCTTTCTCCGTTCTACGAGACTTCTACGAGGAGTCTCCGTTCCTGCAGATTTGGAGTTGGAGGTGGTTTTTATCTTTTTATCCACTGCCCAAGTTGATTTTCATTTTTATTCCATTTTCATTTGGTTGTTAGCAGTTGGGTGTGTGAAATTGGAGTTGTTAAGGGTCAGGAGGAAAGTGTAAAGGCGGATGGAGAACATCTCTTTGCACTCGAAGACTCGAAGAAGAAGAATGAATGGTGTAGATGTGTGTGTTCTGGTTTGCTGCTGCAGATCCTGCCAAAGATTTGTGACGGGATTGAGCTGATCTCTGTTTGTCGGTTGTCGGTTGGGTAGAACTTCTTTGAGCAGATGAGTTTCAGACTTTCTCCCTTCTTCTTTCCCTAAGTGATTTGAGGAGTATTCGAGAATGCAGTTGTGGATGAGCGTTGCCCTCGCCTCGATCTCCTCATCCTTTCGACCCAACCTGCCTAGCTTCCACCAGTTCCAGTAGACTTTATACTCTCTCTCTCCTTTTCTATGATGATGAAGGATTGGATAGAGAAGGGCCGAAGTAGTAGTGTTACACACTTCACTAATACTCTCCACTAATCCACTATACACAACTTCATGCTCCGCTGACTTTTATTATTATGTACAACCTTCATTCGTCAAAGTTAAACGTGATTATTGCTGGCATGAAACATTTGTTGTATTAAAAAGGGTCACAGCCGATATTACTTACTGAGGTACTACCGTTGTATTTCTTCCTGCTTTTTTATACATGCGAGGCAGCTTATAGAAAGAAGGTCGTGTGTGTGTAGGAATAAGCCTTATATTTATTTGGGGATGGTATTGGTAGTAGACTGGATGTATGTCATTTACTTAACATGACCACAGCTTTATTGGTCATGAAGCCTGACAGTTCTACTTTTGGTGAGTGACAGAATGCACTTTTACACGGGAAATTGGAGGAAGTGACTAGCATGGGACCAATTCTTAATGCAAGGACTGCAATTGCATCAGGAAATGCTTCTTATTTTGAACAAACCCGTACAAACTAACGAATGATCTGTGAGTAAAATGAGTAAATTCCAAGGTGAATTTTACAGTAACCTCGTACTAGTGAGGCATTTTAAAAGGGCAGTTCAATAAATTGAATTTCTCTTGAGATGAAGTGAAGAAGCAAGGGCAGCAGTTTTGTGTGACAACAGGAGAAAGTATTATTTTATTCACGAAGGAAATGTGTGAGATGGGAATAGAATGGAGGACAGTGTGCTTTTGTGTTGGATGACATGGAGTCTCCTTTCTTGTTGGTGGCTAGAAGAACTTGTAGAAGAAGTAGGAGACGTAGAAGAAGAAGTAGGAGAAGGGTATTTGATGTGGAGGAAGATAAGGAAATGGAATTGTGTAGTGTGTAGTTATGATGTGTGTTGTTGGGCAAAGCTAGAAATCATCCGTCGTCTCATCTTTTCCACTTGAAGTGACTTTATACGGAGGAGACACTTGTATCTATCTGTATGTCTGACTGACTGAGAAGGAAGAAGGAAAGTGGAGAGAGATACTTTGTGAGGAGTCTGAAGGAAGGAAGATAAAAGGGAGATACAGATTGACTAAAGAACCCATTACACAGTTGATCTCAGCTTTTCCAGAATTATTGTCTACTCTCTATCCATTCGATTTATCATCGTAATGACTACTGACATATCCCCAAACCGATGTCAATCTCATTCCCACCGTACTTTGATTGTGTTCTCTCTCTCTCTCCTTTTATATCCCTCACACACACACACACACACGCCTATGTTGAGCGTATTCTTCAAGTGTAACGAGATTGAAATTTTATACTTTACTAAACTGAAGAACTATTTTCTACTTCCAAAGCACACACGCTGCACTGCACACTCATTTAATTGGGTTTACCCATCCTTGAATTCTTCTCAAATTGATTTATGGAAACTTTGCTTTGGTTTTAGGAATATTCCGAGCGGAAATCTAATCCATTAGTTGGAAGATTAGAATATTTCTTTTAAAAACTGTTGTTTTAAATAGTTTTAATAATAACGAAAACGAATGATTTGATGTCACAAGAGAATTTTAGTTTAGAAGAGAGACTGTGTGACTGAATGTTTCCTTGTGTGTTTGTCAAAACTCAAAAAGGAAAGTTAGCTAGAAGCGACAAAGGGTTTGTGATGTTAATAATAATAATAATATTTCCCTTCGGATGAGGCAGACAAAATGTTGTGTGTGTTTGATGAAAGAGACTTGTGTGATGTGACGATGATAATCATCATCATCATCAGAGAATGTATGCTGTGTATGCTGTGTAGGTTGACTTGGTTGTGTGTGTGTGGGGCAGTTGGGTAGTTAAATAAAGTATTTTTTGCTTGAATGAACATAATTTGATCCCAGCCATGTTCATATTCAGTTGATACTGACTGCTGAAGTTGTACTGGAAGGGATTATTTTATTTGGTAGTCGTTCGTAACTTTTCATGTGTTCCATTTCATTGAGGAGTTCTTCAGAGTCTTTTCTTGTCCGTAGCACACGACTCGCTTATTTAATGGTGAAGTCTACACGATGCATATTTACAAATCCCCTTGAGGGCACATTCATTTATCTGCCTGTCTCTCTCTCTCTCTCTCTAACCGAGGTGGATAAATTGTCTTCCCTCACAGTCCTCCGAGCATTCTTTTCTCCCTCCGTTACTTCATCACTTACTCCTATTAAATTTACAAATACAGCCGATCTGATCTCCACGGTCTCGTATAACGTGTACACGTGAATATAAAAGGGGATGAGTTGTTGGTTGTGCGTTGTTGGAAGTAGATGAGATCTAATTGAAAATTAAAGTTCGATCGGGCACAACAAAACAACTCAGCTAATTTCTCAGTCTTTTCAACAGGAACAATAAACCTATCTCGATTGCAAATCAATACATACATACAGGGGTTTAATTTAATTGTCACGTGGCTTGTGGGAATTGAATAATTATTTTAATGGGGGGTTTAGTTTGTTTCAGTGATTCTGGAGGCTTCTTTTCTGCTTTATTAAGTGAATATGTTTTTTTGGGTGTTTTGCATGCTTTTGATTTGCATTTGTATTTATTGAAAAAATAGAAGATAGAAGATGCTATGATCTCATGTTAATTATATGATGGAAACTATATTCGAATGAAAGAATAATTGAAGATTAAATGGGAAGTTTAGATGGGGAAGTGCTGGTAAGGATTTAGATTGAAGTATTTAGCACCCTGCAGACCACTTGGTCTCTCACATCAGACCGCACAGTCCCCTTCAGGAGGAGGAGTTGCGTAAAATCTCATAAATTAGGGAAACATTAGCCCGTGAAGGATATGCGATGGGGAAAGTCTGTTGCCTTTTCCTTATGATCCCTCATTCTGTGAGATTGAGCAACGAACGAAGGAACGAATACTGAAGACGCGGTGGTATGAATGAATGGATGTCCAACTTTCTTAGCACCGTCTGCAAGCAGAGGAGGAAGAAATGTAGAGTGAATATGGCAGTCGAGTGCGTGAGTTCCTTCTCAGCCTTCTTGCCTTGCACACTTTCTTTTATTCACAGAAATAAGGTTGTAAAGTATAGGGAGATTATATATATGATATGTAGGTTTAGTTAGTATAGTGTTGGTGGTGGTGGGGATAGAAGTATGAGGAGCAGAGCACAATGCTTAATTAATCGTAGCAATTTGCTGTCTCAATGGGGTCTTAGGGGAGCTACTTCACATAGATTTATTTTCTTACTCGGAAGTCATTACAGCCAACTTCTTCTTCACCCTTTTGCTCCCTCAGACTCACAACTCGACTTCTTACGCAAGAAACAGAATTATTATTCAAACACAAAATTACTATTTTTGTTATTAAACTTCTCTCTCTCTCTCTCTGGTTGTACTAGGTTCTTAAATTACACGATGGGATTTATTTTTGAAAAAAGAAAGCCATGTTGCATGTGTTGATGTACACTCTCCCTTCCAGTTGGAACTGTCGGAAGTCTTGGGGAAAAATACACCAGGCCATACGTTCTTTATCTGCCGTGATAAGGTTAAATAACTTCTGGGTAATCTAATCTTGATAATAATGATTATACTTGAGTACTTTCAGAAACGATTGGTATTATAGTCATTAAAATGAATGAACTGTTATTGACTGTTATTATAAGTCAAATAAAATGTGACTAGGAAGACGGGGAAAGTCTGTTGAAGGCGACTTAGTTAGACTTTGGAAGTTGTGGGACTCTTAAGTAAGTAATCTTTGAAAAGTACATAAAATGAGTGAGATAATGAATGCGACAAAGTGGAATAAAATATTCAATTAGGGCAAAGTTAGTTTGTGTAGGGATCGAATGAGGAAGGGCATTAATTCTGAATAAATTCCGGTTACTTTTACTTTTAGGATTGAGTGTGAATTGTGAAGAACAGTGGGCAAGAATGAATTCGGTGAATTCGGTGAATTTGCTTTCTCCCATCTGCTGGAGAGGACGGGCGAGTGTCCCGGCTCATTAGGCAGCTAAAGGATGAGCTGGAAATGTAAACTGAGGAAGCTCGGAGTCTTTGCTTAGGGAAGTCTGTGAGAATTTGGAATGGCAGCAAGGAGACTTTTGATAGTTCTGATGGATACGCAGCAATTTCAGGTCCTGCTTGACTGGCCATGTGACCCATTTCCTGTTACAAAGCTCTTCTCTTTCTTTTATTATGAAATCATGGGAGTGGGATGAAGTGAAGGAGAGAGGATGACGGAGGAAGGCTCGTCTTGCAGAGAACAGTTTTTGTCAGATTCACACACACACGGACACAAGCACAAGGTCCTTATATGCTTTGCTCTCTCCCTTCGCGTATGAAATATAAAAAGGTAGTTTAGTAATAATAATATATACGGGAAGTAGACTTTTATGGGAATCGCACGTGACCATTCAAGACGAACGTGATGCAGGGATCGTCTTTCCCGATTAACGGGAGACAATTCATTTGATTTCATACACGCATGGCTTTCTCAATACACACATTGGTAACTTGTACTGTTCTTGTTCTTTGTTCAATACGTCACAGTGAATCTGTTATGAAATACGTGTATATAAAATGAATGTGTAGATTTTGTAAAGAAACTTGGAATTATGCAAATAGGCTAGTATAATATTCCCCAATAAATTTTATGGGTTTAATGAGTTAAAAAGGGGTTTGTTGTGGAAGGACACATAAGGTTGTGTGAGCCATAAAGACTGAAGGAGTTGTTTGTAATGGATGGAGTGAGTATTGAGAGTATTGAGAGTTTTAGAGTAGTGAAAGCGTCTATGGTTCTCAGGAACAGTAGTTCTGGTGTCGTCTCTTCAAGTTTTGTGAGAGTATTGAATAATATTGAGGGAAGTGTGAGGGTTCGTATTATGATTGACAATAAATGAATGAAATGAAACGAAATCTATTTAATGAATTAGGAAGTGGAAGGGGGATTGAATGATGATGATGATTATGTTGGTTGGTTGGTTGGCAAGAAGCTCTCTTTCCTCGTCCTTCCTTCTCAATGAACTTTTACGCAGCACTCTCTCTACAGACTGCAAATAGCCTGTGTGTGTGTTTTTGTGTGTGAACTTTACTGAAGTCGATTTTTATCTCACAGCCCTTCTGACAAAGACTCGTGATACTCGTGAACTTTCTCATCCACTTATATTCATAAAATGTAAAATGAATGGAGGACTGCAGAAACTAAAAACCTTTTTTTCTCTCCTCTCCTTCTTTCCTCATTGATTTAAAAAAGAAGTTTCCGTTTTAATTAAAAAAATCAATTACTTCACCCTAAGCGAATAAATGTTTTATTGTGCATAAGACATAAAATAGAAGAACACAGGGTGGAGAGTGAACACTCCTTTCCTTGGATTTATTTGGGTGAGGCGAAAGAGTAGTGTAAGACTGTTTGAGTTTGGGTTTAGTTTTAGTAGGTAGAAAAGTAAATGTGTGTGTGTGTGGGGATAAAAGAGGAAGTAGGAAGGCTAAAGGATTGCATTTTTGTTCGGGTGAGTGAAAGATGTCACAATAATCTGGTAGATCGAGATGGGAGTAGATCATCATATTATTTGGAAGGGAGAGAAATTGCCTTACTGGTGGACATTCAACATTGAGGAAAAGGATAAAAGTGATGTGGAGAGGCTGATAGGGATTTATTTGCATTGGGGACATCAGGTCAATCCATCCGTACCTTACTTTGTCGATCGTCTTTCCCCCAGAGTTGCATAAATATATTGGCTTTCACTCATGTCTCGATCTCCTTCTTCTTTTCCCACGAAAAGAATCTCCTTGCTTCCTATTATACCAACAAGGGCGGATCGTCTAACTTTTCGAAAGACAAAATGAATTTTTTGAATGTGGGAACATGCGAAATATGGGGAAAGTTTATCTTATTGGTAAAATGGGAATCTCTCAAGATTCCCATTTTACCAATTCAAAACTCTCCAGAGAGTTTTGAATTTCAAGGGGAATTTGTAGTGAGGAATTATTCCTTTTGCTTTTAAAACAGTCAATTATTTTATACGGAATATAATAGAGGACTTGTCATTTATTATTTTTTTATTGAACTTGCATTGGGGAAAGGAAGAGTATTTTCGTAAAAAAGAGGAATTGGATTTGCGTAACAAAATCTAAGTCGATTTATCTATCTCATGGAGACTCCATTCACCATTAGGCTTTTTTACGCTGAGGAAATGTAAAAAAAAGAAAGTGATTGCACAATTTCTTCCGTTACTTTGAGTGAGCTGTGAAGTAAACTGGCTGCGAGCTTGCCAACTGATAACTCCACGAAGTGAATGAGGAAATGAAGAGATTACAAGTTTCCTGGAAAAGTTATTTTGTATTTACATCAACGGGAACTTTTATTATTAGTGTTTGAGAATTGTGAAAATATTCAACAGAGGTTAGCCACAGAAGTAAATAAAAGAAATAAGGAAAGGTCATAAAGGACTTTGGGAATGGTTGTTGTCTTTCGTAAATAATGATTTTCTGGAAAAGCGATTACGTGAGTTGGTGAGTACGTGAGTGAGTGTGCGTTATTTTATTTTGTACGCGTAGTGTGTAAGGTTAAGAAGTAATTAAGCGTTGTTTAAGACATTGGGGTAATAACAAGTGTTTGCGAAATTCCGGGGAAGACAACAAGGAGTACTTGAGGATACAATAGAAATCTGGTAGAATAAATAACTTAAGGAGAGAGAGAGAGAGACAGAAGGAGAAAGTTATTTGGGAAGTTGGAGTGTGTGAGTGTGCACTCCAGCGATTCAGCGGGGTCGACTTGGATAACTTGGATTCCTCCAGTTTCTCGGTATTTTGAGTATTTTCTTTCATTCTTATATGACAGACTGCCTTTACTTTAGTTTGTGAAACACAAAGAATGAGAGAAGGCAAAAGTTTCTTTCTATATTCACTTTGTGTATAGTTGGACTGGCACACAAGCACAAGTGAAACACACAATTGAACAAGAGAGGAAGGCGAGAGGACAACGAGAAGAGAAAGTGGGATTGCGTGTGAGTGAAAGTATCCTCTGGTTGTTGTGTGTGTGACTGTGTAATAATAACATGAGATCAGGCAACAACTTCTTGAAGAAAGAAGAAGGAGAAGGAGAGCCATGCACCACCAAGACGTTCTTATTTCTTGTGCAGTAGGCAGTCCCATTCTTCCTTCTTCCTTTGCAGGATTTACATCCGCAACCAATAAATCCAACTCAAAGCGGAGCTCCTTTCATAACGAAACATTAAAGGAGGAAAATATCAGCAACAACGGTGGCCTAAAAAGGACCGCATAAAAATTTCATCCGCTTCTTTTTCCCTTAAGGAAATTCAGATCAAAGGTATTGTCACAGGCAAATGCGGAAAATGCTTTTGAATGTTTTGCAAATGGGACGGGAGCTGCGCTTTGGAGTTTTGGAGGACAAGCAACTTTGGGAGGCGTGTGTGGTTCTTTTGGGGATAATTTTAGGAGTTTTTTATATTTGCTGCCTGGTTTTTTATTCTCCTTAGATGTTACTGGCCTGTTGGAATTTGAGTTTGTTTTCGAGATTTTTTAATATGAATTAGGACTCAATGAATAAAATGCAGTTGCTTGTTTCTGGAATTCCTTAATTCATAAATTATTGGTTGGGAAGTTTAGTTGATGAGCCAGTCTGGGAATTTTGGGTTCAGGTGAAAGTCTTGGGCTTCCAAGAAGGAAGTGTTGGAAGTTCTTTGGGAAAAGGTTTTCGGGGAATTGGTAGTTTCTGTGAATTTTCTGGTAGGTGAATCGTTCGTGGAAAGAGATGACTTGGCGTTGGGCGAGTGGATGAGCATGAGAGAGGAAAAGGTTGTGTGGAAGATTGAAACGAAATGTGACGGGGAAAGCAGGAGAGATAACATCATCCACCTCCACATCAACGCCTACTACCCTTCATTCCCAATCCCAATTCCCACCGCGTGGAACTTCGGAAGTTGGAACAGGCGTAGGCAGACTGGAGTATGGAGTTTTACGTTGGAAGGTTGGAAGGTTGGAACACACTTGTTCCCACAAGCGAGAAGTATCGCCTTTCCCTTTCTCCTTGAGTGTGTTAAGTAATTTAATGAACTTATTGAGTTTGCCTACTTTCTTTCGTCAGAAGTCTTATGGAGAAAGTAGATCTTTGTGTCTCTACAGTGAAATGGGACTATGGCTTGAAGACTGGGAATAGAAAATACCTCTAAATAAACAGTACATCTGGATGCGTGGGCTTTTCTCAGAAATTATTTGATTAATTGGAGTAAATATTATATACCACCACCTCACTGGAATTACCACCTACACAAGAGATGAAATGTATTGTGGAATATGACATTTTATGGCGTGGAATCAGTAGGAAGGATAAACAAGAGAGAGGTTTGCTAGAGACGCAATATGGAATGAAACTCCGTGTCATTTCGTTCTTGTTTGTTTGTTACAATGTTACGTGAACATTGTGTTGTTTTACAAGACAAGTAATAAAGTGTTTGTTTGTTGATCGTTTGAAGCCTTACAAAATGTTGTGCTCAGAATTTACACACTTGACAGACTTTGCCTTTATTACACCTGCAGGAATTTAATTCGTTTTGTTAAAATACTGCGTAAATGTAAGGAGACATATGTTGTAACTTGAAATGAACAAGCAAGTCGGTAGAATTTCAGCTTTGATTTCAAGACGATAAAAGCAAGAAATCTGAGTACAAGCTTAAGTGATTAGAGCTAAGAGATGCGTAACTTTGTGTTGCGTATAAAATAGTACTTTGTAGGGGGAAAGTGAATTGAAGGTATTAAATGAATGCAGGAGTTCATTTCTGGTAGATTTGTTTGTCTGTCCATCGTAAATGGGTCAGAGAGGAGAGGAGGCCACATGTGTCAACTATTTAGGCGTAGGATATGTTCGTGTTGTAGTTCAATAACGACTACACACTGCATTACATTATACTGCCCGGATCTTGTGTGGAGAAAGTACAATCCCACGTTCATTTTACATTGTACCTACTTCCAACTCCCGAGGTTAACTGTTCTCTGCTCTGCAAGTAGAGACACCCGAAGGAACGAGAAAGCTCTCCCGTGAAATAAAAAGGTTATTAGAAATGCTATTTGGTGGGGAAGCAGGAACGAACCTAAAGGAAAGGAGAGAAAGGACAGCCACTTCTAAACTAGACCAGACTAACTTGACTCTTCTTCTCGTAGAGTCCATCCATTGTGGACTTGTTCCACAGATGAAAATATCCAACAGGGCTATTACGGAAAGCACAGTGGGCTATTGCTTTCTCTCTCACCCGGAGACCATCACACAGAGCCTCTCTCTCTCTCTTTAACTCCTGTCCGTTAGAAAAAACAGATGAAATTCCACACGAGCTGGTCGTAGGGAACTGCGTACTATATCTGTGTGTGTGTGTGTGTGTGTACTAAAGTACCTTTTAGCTTAAGCTTAGGCAGCAGCTAGCTATAGTAGGAAATGTGAAAGTCACAGAAACACACACACAGGGTCAGAGAAAGTAAGTGTGGAGAAAGTTTGTTGTGTGTGTGTGTGTGTGTTTGTGTGTGTGTGTGTGTGTGTTTGTGTGTACATCATCATCATCATCATTCCTCTGCGGATTCAAGTGAGAGAGAGACACACACAAGGAGTGTATAATATTGCTTTTAGACTTTCACTACACTTTCCTTATGATGAGTGGTGGTGCTGGTGACCTTGTTCCTTTTTCACTCCCGAGCTTTTTTAGGCTTATTTTAACACATCACTTGTTTGAAGTTTGAAGCATTTTATCTCGTGAACATGAAAAATGCTTCTAGTTTTCTAGTCTTCTTCACATTCATTGCTTTCACTTTTAAGGCTCATTGAATGAAACGTATTGCTTTTTGGAGCCATTTGGACTTGGAGAAGAGAGTCTGCCAGGACTAATTCCACTTGGCATTGGGACCTCATTCCTTTGGGTGATCTTTTCTCCGTGTGGAAGAAGAGCAGAGCGGAGATGCAGTTTCATGGCCGAGTAGGGAGACTTTTAGATTCCTTTTGGGTTAATAATTGAGTTATACTTTGTACTCTATACTTTCACTTTGTACACTTTGTGTGTGTGCTTTCCTTTTTAAGCTGATATGACATTGGAATTTTTAATGGGACGGGTTTGCTTTGCGGAGGTTGTAAGTGTTAAGTTAATGTCACGAGATTTTGGATGAAGGAAGGGTTAAATTAATAGAATGGAGGTACCTATTTTTATCGTGAGTTTTAGGTGGGCTTGTGAGTTCCCCCGTGTGAATATAAGAAGGTGTGTGTAATGTGGAAGAGATTGTCCCGCAGGTACACGTATGGTTAAGATGAGCTGACATGATGAGAATGGAGTGAGATAACGATACGTTAAGTGTGGATGAAGGAGAAAGAACGGAGGAAAGAATGAAAGAAGGTGGAGATTTGGGGAAGACTCGAAAGGCAGGCAGGTTGGGTGAGCGAGTAATCCGCTTTCTACTCACTCACTGTAAAGTTTTCCCTAATGAGACCGAAATGGCCATGAAAGTGTCATTACAACAACCCGGGGCTTAATGGTACTTATGTCGGATACAATTCTCCCAAGAACCACACTGATTTTGATTCACTTTCAACACACACACACACCACACATAGGCTGGGATTATTATTATATGATACGGAGGTAGGCAGAAGCCAATGTCCCTGTTGCAATGTGATGGGAAATGTGTGAGCTGTGAACTGAAAGAATGAGTTGAAGTCAATAAGGAAGTATTTTGGCTTTTAATCAGTAGAATTGAAGGTGAACTTTATCCCGTGTACGATCCCGTGTAAATACATAAAAAATGCGATTGGGAGTGTAGAGGGGAAACAAGGAAACTTAATTGGTACGTGGATTGCAAATTGCACA
>JAQGAD010001233.1:0-21845 GCA_034696625.1 Isotomurus palustris | reverse complement strand
ATCGTTGTGTGCATGTCTTGGACTTTTCTTGGGTTTTTGCAACAGGTTAAGACACACACAATGGAGAGAGAGAGAGATAGAGAGGAATTCATGGAGTCCTATTCAGGGCCTGGTGAGTGATGATGACTTCAACTTGTTACTGTGAAAGTTCCCTATAGCAATCATGTTATTTGGTTCACAGTTTCACATGAAGGGATCAACCATCCCTTCACACGAAGGAATAGTTGTTGATTGACTTTCAGCTTTCACTTCTACCTGATTTTTTGATACTACGACATTTATTTTCTTATTGCTTCTTAAACAATGGATCAATGGTTAAGACAGGTGAAATTACCAAAGATCTGGACTGAGGTTACTGAAATGGGAATGCGAAGATTGTGGTTGCAAATAATCATATGCTCTGTGATACTCACTTGGATTATCTTACTAGCGAATGATTGGATGAGGAGGGTGGTTTCGGACTATTGGATTTCGGACTACAAGAAGGTCATTTCGGATTGGATATTTCGCTGGATTCAATGTACTTTCGTGCTACGGTGGGCTTGGGCGGAAGGGGGAAAGGAGTTTTTAAATTACGCGAAAGGCTCCGAAGCATTCCTTCCCAAAAGTGAAATCGGTATGATTCACCTGACAGTTGCGGTGGGATTCTCATTGAATGTTTTGCGTAGTATTGTGATGGAGAGCCGGTTTCTGATACAAGAAATGTGGGAAAACCCCAAGGAGATGTGGAAAGAAGCGAGAGAGACTTTTGGCTCCGTCTTGATGGGAATCTTTTGTGTAGTGACGAGTCTTGGAATATATGCAGCAGTGTCTCCGGCATGCATATCTCAGAAATGGTGGAGGTGGTTCTTTTAAAACTATGTAAAACACAATTTCTACGTAAATCAATTCGTGTACTGGACAAAGAAAATAAATCCGATGCTATTTGAATTTCAAGGGATGAAACGAGTGAAAGTTACTTATAGCTTTTATTTTAAGAGATCAACAGTAAAACTTGCGACATCGGCTAAGCCATCATCTGCTTAAGTTTATGCGTAGCTAAAAAACGAACCGATATCTTTTGCCATACTAATCAAAATCATTACCACCCTTACAAGAGATAAAGTAGTCCATAAACGATTAATTATCTCAGTCTTATTATATTCAGGGCTTGGTGAGTGATGACTTTGTGGTACTATATTTTGAGACAAGTTGTTACTGTGAAAGTTCCCTAGCAATTATATTTGGTCCACACAAATAAAAGCGATTGAAAGCTAAGGGCTGATGGTTGGTGATTCGCTTTCACCTTCACCAAACTGATTTTTGGTACTACGACCTTGCTTCGTAAACGCAACTAAAAAGAAAGAAAGTTCAAGCAAGATGAGACACGAGATTTGTACTGAGGAGTTCGAAATTTCACCTGAATTGTGGGAAGCGTGGGAACCACTGATCTCGATATTGGAACCGACGATTTTCTGTGTGTTTGCCACTTGGAAGCTTCTTGTAATTTTCAATTGGGCGAGGAGAGTGGATTCGGATTGGAATAAGGCTACTCTGAATTGGATGGCTAGCTGGTTTGCCTGTACCTTCATTCTCTGGACGTATTGTGTGTTGGGAACTGACAAAGAGTTGAAGTATTTCAAACTCTGGAGAGAATCCTTCCCAAAGAACAAAGAGGATATAGTGGTCTTCACACTTATCAATGGATTCATTGTCAATGTCATGCTAACTATTGTGATGGAGGAATGGCTTTGGATTCAAGAAGCGTGGATAAGACCAAACAGCATGCGACAAGAAGCGGAGGAGACATTCATCTCCGTTGCAAGTATGGTAATGGCAATCCATTCCCCAATCCTTTCACCGAAAATTCAGGAGCCTGGATGGACAGGATGGCTCGTTCCTTTGGCTCAATTCTTAAAAGCGAAATTTTGTGAAGTATAATTTAATAATTTCTAACCAATTGAATTCACGCAACAAAAATAATAAATGCAATGCTATTATTTTAACTTTTACATTGAAGGAGATGAAGAAACGAGTGAAAGTTACTTATAGCTTTTATTTTAAGAGATCAACAGTAAAACTAGGGACTTCCGCTAAGCCATCATCTGCTTTAGTTTATGCGAAGCTAAAAAACGATCTAATATCTTGTGCCATACTAATCACAATCACAACCATCCTTAAAAGACATAAAGTAGTCCATAAACGACTAATGAATGAGCTCGTTTCAGCTTTAACAGCAACGCATAACTCTGGAGTTGCAAATACACACACACACACACACACACGCGCATTGCATGAAAGACGGAGATTTCATAAGTTGAATGCGTTGTGTAACTTGGGTTGAACTTTTGGGTCTCATTAGTCATCTTTTTCGAAACTCCACATGGACTTGGTGAGCACAGAAGAAGGATGAAGGATGCATTAGTGAACTTAATTAGCTCCAGCTCCAGCTTTTTACTAGATAACTTTTATCAAAGAGGAACTCTCTCTCTCTCTGAAAGTGTGTGCACCGTGTTTGCACTGCATTCATCTTCTTATCTGCCTGTTAAACTCATCCATAAGCAGTATGGTGACATTCAACATTCGAGTCCCACTGGAGAACTGCAATAATGTTGAATGGTGCCTGTGCGCCTTCCTCTACAAATCGGTGGTTTGTTTCCATTGATCTCGGAATCTTCATTTCATGGTGCGTTGTAAACTTCTGGTGAAGGAATTTATCGGGTTTGCGAAGCAAATAAATCTTGTGTATGAATGTGGCTTTTCATTTCCCTTGTCAAAAGCAGAACACGTGCAGTGCAGTTTTCATCCCTTCATTTTCAGTTCGCTCCAATAACTTCCGAACTTTAATTGAACTTTTACAAACGTCTGGTGAAGAAATACCTGAGTAAATCCATTCCCACAGTTGTTATTCACAAACCCTCAATCCTCATTCGTTGAAAATCTTTTTATCTTTTTATCCCGGAGGTCTTGCTTTTTGTGTATTTGGCAAACTCTTTACTCTTTGGTTGATGGTTGAAATTCATTAAAACTTTCCCTTGCAAATTGACTTGCAACATTCACTCATAATCATTAGACACTCTCGTCCTCTGCCATTTGGCCATTTCACGTTCAGCTGTTTCTTATCTCTCGTCATTAAAACAAGTCCTTCACTTATCTGTTCATGCATCCGATGTACCTTACTTAATCAATTCTAGTTCAAGTGGCACTCCACCGTGTGTAACCGCACTGAGCTTGTACTTGTACTCATCACAGGCCTACTGCTTCAATCACCCGATTGCACACAAACAAGTGCAGAACAACATATAAAACAGGTTTGGTCTCCTATCGCACTCCGCCATCCTTACTCATTCCATCAACAAGATCCTCTCGTCGTCATACACTTAACATTTAGTTTTCCATGTTAAAAACTCATCCATGCATGAATCCATGCATAACATGAGGCGAGAACAGGGAGAGTAGCTGAGTAGATTTACAACAAAGTTTTAATACGAGTGAATAAATCGTAAACCGCTTCCTAATCGCAGTGATTTCACTTCTATAAATCAAAACTTCGTTGAGGCAGAATGTGGTTTACGCAGATTAGACTTTGTTCACTTACCCAACACTCTGTGCTCTCCTGCTTCCTACACACGGCGAGTTTCAAATCTGGACCATTACAAACCATCACTAGTGTAGCTGCTGCTGCTGCTGCTGTTTCATTCCAGAAGATCCTAAAGCGATATTTGCATTGCATTTCCTTTTGATGATTTATATCCATCCATCCAAGCCCGAGTAACCACTGAGCAACTGAGCTTATGCTTAACACACACGTCACGGTCACACAGTCCACACAGGCCCAACGAAGTTAGGAAGTTCAGTACAAATTTACAAATGCACATGACATTCGGGAGAGAAAACACTTCCTCATCTTTCATGATTAATACCTTTTAATAAACCTAAAAGAGTTCTCTTCCACTTTTAATAAAATAATGGAAACTAAGCGTCAGAGGATGCATTGTGAATTTTCAAAAATTCTACGGGGTTTCTGAGCTTCGTGTTGTCTTGAATAAATAAATAATACTCCGCTCAGGAAGTTCTTTAGGCATAAAAAGCTAAGCTTTTTATTCTACGCATCTTATGAAACAAAATGAAAGCTAAGACTCGTAAGACGATCATCTCTCCCTGTGAGCTTTCACTTGTGCATTCATGCATGCGTAGCCATCACGGCGTACATAAACCTTTCTAGACACCCTCAGACACTTTCAAATGACTCACACACACCGACACACCTGCACTTCCTCCACTTCCACTTTAAAATAACTTTTTTAGGGGAGTTCTGGACGTGGAGAAAGCTTGTGGTGTTGTGTGTTGCGCCACACCTTCATTTTTTGAACGTCGATGCGGCGTAAAAAATTTAAGATTTTAATAATGTCTTGCAGCCATGCATGCATATGAATCCACAGCCACACACACACACACAAGATTCAGAAATTCAGAATTGGGAATCCTCTTTAGCATACCCTGAGGAAACTATTGTTACACATTTCCTCTGTACTCGTCGTGCTTTTCATAAATTCACGGTGAGAGTGAGAGGGAAAGAGGGAAAAATATTTAGTGGAGAATTCCTCCGTGGAAATGTATACAGATATATCTACACTCTCTAATAATTCTTCCCCTTTTACTTTAACACCATGCGGTTAATGTTAAGATGTGGTTGGATGGAGAATCATGGAGATGTGGTGGAATAAAAAAAGATGAGAAAGCCTTAGAGGAACACACAATGCATTTTACACGTGAATACTTACCTGGGCGACTTACAGTCTAGTTGTGCCATATGCTTTCATCTTTCTTGCCTTCTTCTTGCCTTCTTCCTTCTTGGGCTTTTACTTTACTGCAAGGTGAATATTAAATATTCAATGGTGTTCTGTGTTACTACAAGATCACATCTCTTAGGGTGTTTGAGTGTAAGCTGAGGTGTGGAGGAAATGTAGGAGCATTTAGAGACGTGTGAGTTTTGAGTGAATTTGCGTACCACTGCGGGAGTGAGATATTGGCTACCAAAGATATCGAATTGGTTAGGCAGATGAGAATAAATTTCACGGGGAAAGTGGCTTTTTCATGGGAAGAGGATTTAATAAAAATATAAAATAAGGTACAATCATTTTATTTTTTGGGAATATGTTTCGAATACGTGTGTGTGCATATGGGGAAATGTGCGAGTGAGGTTAGGGAGGCTTAGAAGGTTTTTCAAATTGCGTTAGGTAAAAGTACCTTCGTTTTAAAACTTCATTTGCATGCTTTAGCCAACTATGCAGGCGTAGGGGAACATGGGATGATGTTTGGTGCTTTATTGTAGGCTACGTGGGATTTTAGACTCTTTCGAAAAGGCTAACCTGGGAGTGAGTGAGTAGAGGGAGAGGGAAGGAACGAAGGAAGGTCTTCTTGAGTGCTCCCGTCAATCCGCTTTACTTTCTCCGTGTGGAGAATTTGTTTGTGTAGTCAAATATCGCTCACCAAAGGCTTTCAAATGTCGGCACACGGAAACTGCGTTCCTCCCGATGTTGAAGATTCGGTGAGAGATGCAGCAGGAGTACATGAGTACAAGTACAATGTTATTATTGAAAATCAATATGTACATTCTTTGCGTTGATGGTGGATGATTGGAGATAGAGAATATTTGTTATAAAGTAGATTGAAATTCGACATAACTTCTCCGTTAATTAAAGAATTTAAGTGCAACGATTGAAATCAAGTGTACACGCACTTGGAGAGTCTTGACACACAAGAGGTTGGTGTTGGGATTGGAAACTCTGCAGCTTTTGAAGCTGAATGACCTTATCTTAAAGTCTATAAAACGTGACATTGTATCGGTTGATGTGCATTTAGGTGTAGTGAAAGGATGAAAGGAGTAGTATGACCAGAATGAAGCAGAAAGATATCTAGAGTAGTTATCTAGAATTCTACAACTCTAAAGAAGAGAGTGATGGAGGAAAGCGTACTTAAGGTTTTTAGTGAGAGAAAGCATTTGAACTTATGGAGGGAGTAGTAAGCATGAGTGTACGTGTGAGGTGGAATTCCCCAGACATGAGTGAAGGAAGGTTTATGTCTTTACGAGGACTGCGAGAATAGTTCACTAGTGAAGCTTTTGGACTCCACACTGGACAGTCCCCAATAAACGATTTCCATCACTTTTAAATTGTCAAGGGAAAAATAGAAGGCAGGAATATGGAAGTACACACGATGAGGGAAGAAGGAGGCTGCTGTGTGAAAGTAAAGCAGAGCAACAGAGGCTGCATGTGTCTCGAACACTCTCCACACTCTATTTATTACGTCAGTGGAGTTTGACGCGTGCACACACACACAAAATATATTCGGGCTTTATTGTATGCCATGAGGTCATCCCTTCTTCTTTCTTGGGAGTGACACAACTCACACAATAGCAGAAGGCTCCGTGGATGTTCGGATGTTCGGAATTCGTATCTCTCTGGAGTCTGCTCAAAATACACACTTCAATATATTCCCCACGTCTGAATCCCACAGAAGAAATAAATTACAAATCTATTACTCCTCTGGTGGAGTTGGAAAAAAGTCTTCCTTGAGGAGAAATAATGTTATTCAACTGTGATTGACATGTCAGGGTTCAGAGGAACAGTCGAAAGTGTCAGAAACGCAATAAACATTTAAATTTTGGATGAATCTTGAGTGCGATCCGACACACATGCTTGTGCCGTGTCAATCTCTCTCGTTTGTAGCTTTTGAGTATTTGAGTATTCGATTACACGTCTTGCATTTCACATGAACTGTAGATTACGACGACACAGGCACAGGGCTTATTAGACGGACTTTAAGTGGAGGGTGAGTTTTACTTGTGACTTGTGAGGGATGGATTTTTATTACATAAATGCCTCGGAGAGTGGACGACACAATAATAAAATAATAATATAAAAATGAAATCAAGCATGTATGTATGGTAAATCCTTATGGGAGGACGGAGGAGGCTGGTGAAGGGAGAGAGAGAAGTCAATCTTGCTTTTGCGATGTGTGTGAACGTGAAGGGAAATAAGAGGAGAGATGGTGAAGGTAGGAATTTAAGTGAGGATCTCTTAGAGGGGATAATAATAAGAGGGCAAATGGATAAATGCGTTTGCGTTCGCTTTCTTGGGTGTGTAAAAGTAAATGTAAAAGTAGCGGAGATGAAGAAGGAAGTGAAGGAAGGAAAAATACTTGTTGGGTTGGCGTGATGGTCGTGGCAGTAATCTATCCCAAATTGATTCTTGACTCGGGTGAATTTATCATTTCGGGCTTGGTCATTTATTAGTTACTCACCATCACACAAAATACCACACATTTTCCTCTTCGCCCTTCTCCTTAATGTGGTAATGTGCCTTCTCCTTCATCCGGTAACGTGTCTTTCTATTACTCTGATTGCCTCCTCAATGTTCAGAATGGGAAATACTCCTCCGTTTCTTGCCCTTAACGCGTAAACACACGTGGAGGGATTGGCTACAGGCTTCTCACCAGAAAAGTCACAATTTCCTCGTTATTTCGGTTTATTTAGCATTCTCCCCAGCGCTTTCTCCGTAGTTGCAGTTTAAATGCGGGTATTAGAGTATTTTATATTAAATACATTTACGCACGTGTGTGTGTGTGTAGATCCTCGTCCACATGACTTGGCTATCTCTTCCGGGTTTCTTCTGTACAAAAGAAAGTCCACCTTAATAGAAAATCCACGTAAAATAGCTTTAAATTCCAGATAGGAATTTGTGTGGGGAAAATATCCCAAAAGTGAAATTGGTTGAGGGTGAGTTGGAGTTGGCCTTGTGTATCATAACTTCACATGGACTCTGGAGAGAGAAAGTAGGAAGCAGCCAAGAGATTCTCATTTCCGTTCACTTGACTGACCACCACCTCCTCCTACACTTCTATAACTTCTATAACTTCTATATATTTCTCCTACACTTCTTCTTCTTCTATTGCCCTTAGAGGCTAGAGGCCTTCCTATTTATTATTTCGAGAGAGAAGGATAATTCTCAGATGGATGGGCACAGATAGTTCAGAGGCTATTATTTCTGACTCCTAGTGTCAAGTTTCTATTTCCAACATTCCAAGTCCCCATCCCTTCCCCATTGTGTGGCTGGAAGTATAAATATAAAATATGTAGTTCAACTCATCTGCTCACTGTGTAGTTCTTTGTGGAAGGAAGAAGTGAATTCTGAAGCTACCATCACCACTACCACTTGCACTTCGTTTAAAGGAATTGCATTTAGTTTGGGAGAAAGTTTCTTTCAGGGGAGAGGAAGTCGTTGATCGAAGGATTCTTCTTCACTCAGCGGTCTCAGCCAGCCACATGATTTTTACTGTCCTTTTTGATAACAACTGCAACTAAACTAACAGACCCTTGGGCTTTAGTCGCGTCCCATCCTCAAAGGAAATCTCCAGTCAAATAAAGACGGGAGTAAAAGTGCTTTTACATCGTTGACTGTCTTTAGTTCCTTAATTCAGGAGAGGGTATATTTTCTTGTTCGTGTCTCTTTTAAACAGGGAGAGGCGGTGCTGGGGAGGCTGAGAGAGTATACAACAAAGATATGCATTCATTCTTACGAAGAGGGAAGTGGTGGAAAGTATCAGAAGTACAAAAGTACAAAAGGAAACTTCTGTGTGCAACATTTTGTCCCCTGCCATTAGTGTGAGAGACAATCTTTTTCGATTGAGGCGAAAAGATCATCTCGTCTTTGTGGAAGGGTGTGTGTGTGTGTGTGTTATAAAGGAAAAGTCATGATCGCTCATTTGAGTAACATGATCTCTCTTTCCTCAGCAGTTCGTTGTCTTTTATTTCAAAGAAATAGAGAAATTGCGGAATTGCCTGGAGGGTTTTGAGAAGAAGAAGAAGAAGAGATGAGAGGGGGTTGTTGGTTGTTCAAGTTGGATTTGTTAAAGGCAGTGAGGATGATCACTTCGGCTTATTCCCTCGTTTCTTGTGTGTTGGTTGGTTGATGGTCGAATAAACCACTCGCTCACAGTAATTTAATTTCCTATACTTTTCTTCTCAAAAAATGTCATGAAATTGAATGTGTGTTGAGAGTTGAGACTGTGGACTTGTGCTGTTGGCATTTATTGATTTTTTTGTAGAGGAATTCTTTTAAATTTTACGTCAGAAAGTATTGGCTTATCGTGTGTTGGCTGTTTTAGGTCTCCCTCAACATCAACGGCTCTTTAAATTTATAAGATGAATTCGCACAGTTTTTGTGTAAAGGTAAAAAGAGCGAGATGAAGAATGAAGAATGCATTTAATGAACGTGTATAACTCATCTCTGCGTTCAGTTGTTGTTAGTCATGATTCATCTGAGGCAGCAGGCATAATTAAGCGTAGAGAAATGCATTAATATGCAAGGAATGTGAAAAAGTGGAGAAGGAACTTGTTCACAACTTAAAAAAAGGTAACTAATGAGACGTCTCGTGTCAAGTCAAAACTCAAGTCAAGTTTTGGAAGTGTAACTCGGATTTCATTGTGGAGACTGAGGGAATTGTAAGAAGATGAGCAAAGAAGCTATTTAAGATTTAAGATGATGCCGATGATTCGTATTCAAGTGTAAATGTACGACGAGCGTCTGTAGTAAATTATGAAGTAGCCAAACAACAATTTCTTAACGATTCGAATACCAGTTAGTCGTTCATAAATCATGTAACATGTTTTATGAATTGACGGAGAGAATATTTAAATCGGTCATCTTAACACATAAGCATAAGTAGTTCTTTTGTGGGGCTTGATTAAGTTGCATATGAGCTGGCACTAAAGTATCATGTCAAAATTAGTGTTGACCTCGGTAACCTACAATTTTAAGTTATGTGACAGAGTCAGCCGTTGCGCGTTGGTTTGAGTAATTGTGTTGTAAAGGATGTGAACCGCAATCATCAGCCCCTCCTTTCTTTTTAAGTGGAAACGTGCAGTGCAGTGGGAACAGCTTGAAAAGTGATTTTAAATGCATACAATTCACCGATTATTTCTTACTTAGCTCTCAGCCTGCAGCCTGCAGTGCAGCCGTAGCCTTGTGTGTCAGAGTTAAGTAGAACGCAAATTACTTAGTGATTTGAGAACTTGACAGTAAATTGATGGTGATTTGCATCTTCTGAATGTGTTTTAATCCTGAGAGTAATCCAAGTTGGAATCGCTAAGTGATGTAAACAGGAGGAGCAGAGAGGCTTTTATAAGTGAATTTTGGTCTTTAGCTGATGAATCTATCATTAGAAGGGATGCATTGCAGTTTCTACCAAGTTGTATTCATTCATATTTTTGTTGATTAAAGTCAAGATTACTTACATGAAGATGTTTTGGGAAAGTGGAAGTTTGGTTAAGTATTGAGTAGTGTGTTCAATGAATACTCAAAAGAGATCGATTAATTGCACAAAATATCTACGCCAAGATCAGAAATCCTTGATTCCCAACTAATTGTACAGAATGCATAGGTATCTGGAGGAAGAAGATGGCATTACATACAAAGGAGAAGCTACGAGAATCGGAAAAGAAAATGAAAACATTAATGCTACAAATTCATCTTATGAAATATTTTGGTGGTGGTGGTGGTGGTTTCAATTCAAAATTCTCGGTACACCGGGTGTTGCGAGAGTGTTCAAAACAAAACACTCTCCTTCCCATCTCCCCATTCCTCGTGATGATGATGCAATGACGAAAGACTGTTGGAGAGAAGGAAACTCTCTGGGAGAAATCTTTAGAAATCTCATATTCATCTTCTCATCTCCTGTGAAGTATCTTCATCTTCTTCTTGCTCCACTCATCACAATCAACTCGAGAACATCTCTATCATCACGAAGAAGCCTCGTTGTATACGCGCTCTGTGATTTTTTGCACTCACTGGAAGAGAAACAATTGGGCTTGTTGGATGATGTAAATAAAGGAATAAAATTGAGAGACTTAAGGAAGAAGATAGGATCTTGAGCATTTTTTTCTTCTTTATTGGTGTGTGTGCCTCCTCCTTCTCTGTTCTCTCTCCGATTGAAAGAATAATAGCATTTGTGTACAAAAGAAAGACTGAGTATAAATCACAAGGCGTAGAGACTGGAGAAGATTTCTTTTAACAAAAAGCACATTATATTGAAGTAGGAGCAGCAGAAGCAGATCCCAACTGAATGAAACTGAGAGAGGAGGATGATGCTCCTCTGATATGAATAGTCTTGTGTGTCCGTGAAAGATGTTCGGAGAAGAAAGAGTGTCAGTAGAGAATTTGTAGAAAGCTTTTCTTCATTCACAATGAACTTGAGGCTGGAGTAACTTCACTCTTAGCAGTCTACTAATGTTAAACTCTGTTCAAACACTCTAGTGTACATATTTGGGTAGATGAAAACAGTAGAGAGTCTCTCTGCCTCATTTTGTACACTTTGCTTTCCCAGCTCCCACGATTATCTTAAGTTTAAAGGGAGACGATACACAGAGAGAGGCTCTAACTCATCATCTCATCAGGTCTGCTGCTGCTGACGAAATGTTTCAAGGAAGAGATTATTGTGTCGAAAAGAAAGGATGGATGGAGCTTCTTCTCGGGAAATGCATCAGTCGATACTTTGAAGTCGTTAAAACGTAAGGACGTGTATATTGGTGGAACAATGAGTTTGGGAGATACTTGTCTATTGTGTTTATTCTATTGGGTTTCAATCTGGCTGGTTAGTTAGAGTGGAGATGGGAAATAAGTAAAGTAATTCACAATGTGTGGGTTGATGTTGATCTCCAGCCTTATGTTATGTGGGCAAGCAGCAGATGAAGTAAATGAATGTGTAGAGAGATCGGGTATCATCTTGTACTTGTAGGCTGCATTACTAATTGTGTATCTCTCCTCGTTCAGTTTCAGTGTGTAAAGAAGAGCGGAGAGAGAGAGAGAGAGTGTGTAATTTACGAGCAAGAGCCTTTTCATCTTCATCATTAGACACAAGACTTGTCTTCACGAACAAAACAACAATACACACACTACCACAAAGTACAAAAGCTGGAATTCATTATTATGGATCTTTGCTAAAGTATCTTTGGCGAGGATGGGTTTTGCCATTCTGTTCTTCTTCTGTTCTTCTTGCACAAGATGCGATGGATGTTAGTGGAGAGAGTGGAGAGTTCCTTTAAGTCGGTCAGGGCTGGTGTAGATTGTAGAGAAACAAATTACAATAGCCAAACTGACAAATGCCTCTCCTCTCCTCCTCATGCTTTTAGATTTGCTTTCCTCTCCACAACAAGAGAGAAGAAGTAACTGGAAAGCTGGAAGTATTGATTTGTTTTAGTATACCAACTTCGGTGGGTTAAATTAGTACACCCTTCTTTACTAACTGGTATCGATTAGCTTGCCAAAATTCACTGAGTGAGTGTTGTTTATGGAATCTCCAGCTTGTGGGATCCTTGAGCAAATAAATGAGAATTCCTTTCTTGAAACTAATACCAGCAGAGATTCTTGTAGCAGTGGATTTTTACAGAGAAAAAACCTGCTGCACATGCAACACAACTTTGACATGAAAGTATGGAAGTATGAAAGATCGGTGAATGATCAAACAAAAGTTAATTGGACGTGGAAAACAAATGAAAAATTTGCTACAAGCGAAAACACACGAATGAGAAACCTGACTATCTTCTTAACTCATTATTCATATGCTAAAGCACAACATTAAAATCTATTTGTAAGCATAAGTAATGAAGTAATCACGTACATGGGCAAATCTCCCCTCCAGGCTATTTTCTACCTGCCTTGCTAATTAGGAAAAGAAAAATTGTTACTCTCCTCGGTGGAATAGAAATGTTGTTAAGTCTAATAAACATTTCTTGTCGGGTGAAATGGAATCTAAAGAGGAATGCAGACACAAAAGTATATTGAGCTTCTTGGGTAATTCGTAATGCTTCGTAGAGGAATTTAAAAGGAATCAGATAAGCAGGATAAGCTTATAATAACACTGTGCGTATTGGGTGGGTTGGATCTTGCCTATGAACTTTTAATTTTTGTATACGGTTGTATCATTGAAACATTTATAAACTCTATGTAACTTACATTTAATTCAGTGCCTTAAAATCAATCGCTTAACGTGAAGCGTAAACGTGACAAGGTTTTTTTTTCTTTTGGACTACACGAATTAATTAAAATGAAGATGTTGCGAATAGCGGTGGTTCGTTTGGTAGTTGTACTTGTGTTATTATTATCCCGTTATTTCATTTAATCGAATACAGATCTGGTGTGTAGATTTGTTGTGTGCTTAAGAGGTTTACTATTGAGAGTAGAATGTGAAGGTTTGCCAAACACTTGGCGTGCAATTGTCAGAGATGTTTGATGGAGAGGTTTGAAATCAATAAATGGAAATGGACTTGAAATATTCTTCTCGCCTTGCCTGTAGGGCGTAGGGCATGTAAAGCTGTATGACAGTGTATTTGTTACAATTCGAGTACGGTACTTTAAAACCGTGTTGTGTTTATTGTTTACAAATCCTAGATGCAGTAAGGATAGGGAATATTAGTGCTGCATGGTACATTTCCTACGTGCAATCTAATTTAATAGTAATCGTTAATTGAATAGTTAAACTGTAGAAAGTATATATGATAAATCACAACATCTAATAAAACCTTTCCTTCTATTTTATTCCAGGAAGCGGAGCCAAAACGGCAAAAGTCGAAGTGAACATTTTCTACGAAGTCTACCTCTCCATTCTCATCATTAATCAATGTAAGTATAAAAGTGTGTATTATTTTAAACCCCTTCTGAATCTGTAGGTACTAACAATGGAACCTTGTTTGAGGCAAACGCTAATTTTTTCTGAAATATTTTTTTTCATATGCATTACGACCCAACTTAAAAAAGTTGTTTGAAACTTTTCCCCCCATATTGAGTTTTAGAAATTTTATAGCCGATTTTCAAAAAAATTTATGCGAAATGGGGATTTTTGTAACAGCTGTCAAAATTTCACTGTGTAAGTTGTTCGCAAAATCTTTTTTGAAAATTTTCCAAAATTGTCAAAGCTTTTTGGCAAAAAATTTTTAATTTTAATTTTTGAATGTCTTCAATGCAAAAAAACGCCTCAAATGTTACCCAACTACAGGTCGACATTACACTGGTAAAGAATAAAATTTTAGGCAAAATTTTATTTTTGTAAAATTTAACAAGCGATTTTGACATATTTTGCGAAAACATTTTGTGAAAATATTGCACAATCAAATTTTGACAGCTGTTACAAAAAACCCCATTTCGCATAAAAAATTTTGAAAATCGGCTATAAAATTTCTAAAACTCAATATGGGGGGAAAAGTTTCAAACAACTTTTTTAAGTTGGGTCCTAATGCATATGAAAAAAAATATTTCAGAAAAAAGTAGCGTTTGACTCAAACAAGGTTCCATTGTAAGAAAAGAAAGCTCTTACATAAGAAGCCTACAGTAGAGGAAGGATATCTTTCGCCGATGGGTACTTATATTCACGCACTTCGTTTTACAAAGCAACTAAACAACGGAAGCTGGAAACGGGATGACTTGAAGCATCCGTTTCTTCTGAAGTAATTACTCCTGAGTTTTCGGTTAGATTGTGTCTTTTCATCTGAAAGAGGCTGCGAGCAACATTAAACGTTGCAAAGTAAATAAAACCACTGGCAAAGAGTAACTAACTGGATTCTTTTGGTAGCCATAAATTGGCTGGTCTCTAGTACTTTCACTTTCTCTCAGGAGAAACAAACTTCTTCCATTTCGGAAGTGAATGCATCATGTTGGACTTTGGACTTTCACTCTCTGGTGTCCATAAAAGTCCATTTTATTTGGTAGTTCTTCAACCACAGAGGATGGTGAATGGACAAGCACAAGGGTCTCTCATCTCATCTCATCTCAAAGGACATTATCTCGTGCACAAATGCACCTCCACTTGCAACCAAAGTGAATAGCACACAACCAACTTGTAGTTTTGTTCGTTGTTGTTCTCTCCACCTTCTGCTTATCTTCCTCAGCACGTTGCACACAAAAAGAGAGAGACACACACACGTCCTGTCCTTCCTCTGTCAGTTTATTCATCAATAGAAATCAAAAGTTTTTTATTCTGTCCCTTCCTCTTCTTTGTGTACAGAAGCACAAGCACAAGCAGGCAGGCACTTTCTCCTTGTGATTTCTCTTATACATTCACACACACCTACGTACACTTATATAATGTGTGTGTAAGTAAGTAGGGATATGAAAAGCACCAGAAGTTGATACAACTTTCCCTGTGTCTCATCTCGGCTTTTTATGAAACGAAGTTGGAGTGAAGGGAAATACGTAGAGAGCATGAAGGAAGATATCTTTTTCCCTTTGACCATTTCAGTAACACGTACGACAACAAGGAGGGCACATTTTGTGTAGGCACAAAACGAGAGCCAAAAATATTATCTTCAAAAGAGGGAAAGTTTGTGTTCTGGTGTATCAAAGGCCATTGGAGTTCCTTTGGTAGTGCAATCAGGAAGTAGAAAGTGTTTGTTGTACGTAAACACTCGTTTCCTTTCTGGTTGTAAGGGTAAGGGGACTCTTCTCATTGAATGTCAGTGTGCAATGCCAACATACATACATTGCAGTCGTTGGGAAGTTGTGTGTATGTGTGTGTGTACGATCGGATGGATGCGATCAATGAGAAACTCTTTCTACACGCAATACAAGAAAAAGGGATGATGTGAGAGTGAAACACAGAAACGCACACACACACACACACATGCATTTGATATAAAAAGGCCGGGTGATCTTGTCTCGTTGCGAGGAAGGCTGTGAGATAAAAACAAGACTTTAAGTGGAAGAGAGAGAGAAAGTTGAAAGGACAGAAAAGCAGGAATTGATAAAAGGGAAGCTAAAGATTTGGTGAAATGGGGGACGCCATGTGGTGCATCGCAATTGCATCGAATGAGAGAAATTCGTAAAGGGAAAGTAGAAAGTTTCGTAAATTGCGTGAGGACATTTACTGCCTTCTGGATTCTGTGGGAGAGGAAAGAGAGAGAGAGAGGAACTCGCCAGGGTAAACGAAGAAACCCCTTAAAAGTCTAAACCCCGAATTCCAGTGAATTCATTGCAAGGCCAAGCGCTTAGCGGATAAGTATAAGTAGCACTAACGAGTAGAGCACAAAGCACAAACGAGGGAAAATATTGGTAAAAAATTCAACCCAACGTCTTTTTACACCGATGATAGTCGTACACTTGTGTATAACTTTCTTTTTATGACTTCTCGTTAGCCTCCCAGCATTTCTTTGCCTGTGCATCCCACGAATCGCGTCTTCTAAAGGTGCGCAAAGGGAGTTATTGTGGATGCTGTGGCTCTGAATGTGTGTTTGCTTATCCCTTTTTGTACCTCTCTGCTTGCATTGTGAAGTTATCCTTGTGCACTTAAGTGCAAAAGTAGGTAGGAACGCAGTATAAGAAGTGCACAGCAAGAGTTTTATTATTTCTTCACAAAAGACACATTAAAGGAGGAGAAGAAACCCGGAAGAAAGAAAATGTCATGTGTCGCGTTTCATACTGTAGTCAGTTTTTAAAGGAAAGTTCTGTCATGGCTGCAGTCGCATTGGAAGAAGGACAGTTGAGCAAATAAAGATATACCCAATGATGCTAAAATATTTTTTATACTGTTTTTTGAAATTGATTGAGACATTTATTTCCCAAGTGAAACTATGTAAAGGAAAGGACAGGCTGAGCAAAAACAATACTGCACAGAACTGCAGCAAAGTTAAAATCGAATGAAGATTATTTGCCAAACAGACGATTTATTTGCTTTCTTCTTGAGAAATAGAACGAAAGTAATTCGGCAGGGAAAGATTGAAAACAGACTCATGAATTCACAGTCAAGAGTTTTTAGTGCAAAGTAATTGCAGATTTGAAAATGGAATCAGTTGAGGACAGAATTACGTAATCCTTTCTTTCATGAGGTAGCTTTTTGCGTTCTAGTGGTTGATTGGATGGTACTCGTTTCCAATTAAGCTCAAATAATTGTACAGTTTGGTGTAGAGACTCCACGTGTGGTGACTTTGTGTGGAATGAATGTGGATGGTTTATGCTTTATGGATTTATATAGTGAAGATCACAGAGAGAGACTTCTGAGTATTAGCAAATTACTTTTTGAGTTGGGATGAGTTGTGGAATGAGTGGGAGTGTGCTATTATTGTGGAAGCCAAACACGGAAGGGGCTGAGAAGAGGAGACCCACAGGACATGATCAATGTGGCAGAAAAGGCTCTTTAGATTTGGGTTACTTACTTTACTGCTGCATCCTTCCATAAGCAACCATCATGAATCATCTAAATGAGGTGCAGAACTGGGAGAACTTCTCTCTGAATTTCGGTTTGAAACTGGTTCATATCCTACGAGAGAGTTCTCTCTTAAAATAATAAAAGTACTTACACGTTATTAAGGGAGATATCTAATGTGATCGTATATATGAATTATCTCCAATAAGAGTGGTTACTTATATAGGGAGTCCGGGATTTATGTAGAACACCAACCGGAACATAATGAAGTTGGGCTGAATGCACAAGAGTAGTTGAGTATGATTTACTCATTAGATGTGTAAAATTATTACTCTCTCCTCATCGGAGCGGTATGAGTCCAGTATAAAATAATAATTACTTCATTCGTTCAGTTGGCAAAATGAAAAGTGCAAATTTTAATGAAACTGGCTTTTGTGCAGTGAGGGAGGAAGATTTGCTTCCAGAAAGAGTCTTTCTGGTGTAAAGCTTGAATTACAATGTATAACAACATTGGAGAGGCTGTATCTATCAAATTTTGAATTAAAATTATAACGTGTAAAAGACTGTAAGGAATTAAAATCATTAGAAATAAGGGATCGTGTGAGAGTGTGTGTGCTGCTGCTGGTTCTGATGGAACTCTGGTTTCTGCATTAAGTCACGGGTGGCTGGGAAATGTGAATGACAGAAGAAGTGACTGGTTTGCAGTGATTAGGGATTATAAGAGGTACTAACTACCCAGGGAGTTCTTTATGCATTTCCCAAGTAGTGGATGAGTTATGATAACTCCGAGTGAATGGGTCCTTTACTACATTTACTGCAAAGTGGATTTGATGTGGTTCCTTCACTTTCTCCGTCCTTCCAGCATTGCATTACTGCCTGGATTACACTTCCATGTGTCTTTCCTCCAGTCTGGTGAATGGGAGAGATGATTCCCCTTCTCTCTCTCTCTCTATCTCCGTTCCATAATAACATTTGGATTAGTCATCGTAATGTGTCGTTCTTCCTGTTGGGAATATTACGATGAGATTCCCTTGGCTCTCATCTTCATCATGAGTTAGTTCATATGAGGATCCTGAGCTCCGTAGTACAATAAGTAATAAGATCATTTTGTCAATGTCCTTTCTCTGCTCTGCCGTGCTTTCGTATTATCACCAGCTTCCAATCCTTCTGATGATCGTGTGGTGTTGGTTGTCGGTTGTAAAGGATTTCAATATTGCCTTTGATGGATCTTCTCATGTGTCAAAGATCGTTATCTCACCGTAATTAAATAGGATTTGAGAATATCCTCTTATTTGGATTGACTGTAATTATTTTATGAACAAGCACACAGGCACATTTGATACGTGTAACGTGTAAGTAAATAAGTACAGTATCTTGTTTGTGTCAGACAGACTTCAGACTTCAGACTCTTTTCAGACTGTATGTGTGTATGTGTGTGTTGTACATTATACAGTTAGAAAGTACTCTGCTATGAGAGTGAGTCGTGGGCATTTGAATTCTTCATGACTCAGCCTGATTTGGCAAGAGAAACAACATTCTCATTAAATATCCATTTGCCTTTTATGAAAGACAATTATAGTTTAAGCCCACGGAGAGAGTAATTGATGCCCCAATGATAATAAAGCCGACCATTAAACTATCGCGCATCTCAGCTATTCAAAATTATTGCTCCTTCCTCAACTATATACGTAAGAAGGAAATGGGCTGACTGTGTTCTACTCTTCTACTTGATGTTTTGGATTTTGGAAGGTTGTTACAAATTCAGGCAATGCATAAATTACAAAATGCTATCATTTTCAAACACTTTGGGTCTCTGGGTATTTTGTTCCATCCTGTGTGGAACCGCAGAGACTCTTTCAACGGCCAAAGTGGATGCTGGAGAGAGAAATATGAGATTCACAAAGATCCTCTCGTCGTCATTACTCGTTCATTAAAAAGTGACGCCACGAAAGTAGCTTTTATCATACAAAGTCTCATGTAACTTAAACGAGAGGGAATGCGTGGTGATAAGGAGAAACGTGCAAAAGTACAAGTTGAAGCAAGTGTAGTTTGCTTTTCTGTAGACTGTACACATTCTCATATTTGCAAGAAAGCTTAAGACGCAAAGAGTGTGCGAAAAAGTGAATGGACACGAAGATGGGGAGAAGATGGTTGAAAAATGAAATTTTTATCACGCGAACAAAGCCTGAGAGTTTGAATGGAAAGACTGTGAACGTTGTCATCGGGTGGAAGGAATAGGGCGTGACAAATCGAGGGACATTTAATAGTGTAAATTACACCTTAGTGAAACGAACCCTCTCTCCAGCAGTTTCCCAGATCAATTTAGATATCAAAACCAGGTTGCCTTGTTCTCCTGTGTAGAATGCAAAATAACAAAACCCTGTCTTTGCTTTCAATTCAACTTTTGATGAGTCTTGCATGTGTAACAGAGAACGCAGAATGGAGACTCACACAGTAGCAGTTCACTTAATTGAGGAAGTGACCAAGCCATTTTAACTTCTGAGAAATACTTCTTGCTACTTACACACAACAACTGCTTACGAAATGATTTTTTAGTTAATTCGATGCGTTTGAATTAATTTATTGAAAAGGAAACCTTATTTTTATGGTTTTACGTCGTTATGCGTTAAAAGCATCGAGATTATAACATTTACTTGAAAGATATACAGTTGCATGATATATACACGTTATTAGAAGTATAAGAAGTGTGTAATGCAAATTCCCAGAAAACTTGCTCATTAATGTGACATTTATTTTCAAAAATAGATTTTAGCGTGAAGACGAAAGCATGCCGATTATGACTTACATAATTCTGATATTTGTGCATTAATAAGCTAGTCTGAGCTTTGAGAGCATAAATCCTGAGTGGGGCTAATTAACTTTGGCTAAAGGAGTGTTGTCCTCTTCTTTAAGTTTCTGTTACGAAGAGAATCCACTTTCACAGCTCTTTGAACGCTTCCTCAGTGTGTCTGTTAGTCTTGTCAAAATATTTGACTTGGCTTATGGCAATAAAGCCCTTGTAGAATTAAGTCAATTAGCCAAACTGTTCCTTCTATCTCTCTCAGTCTGTCTGAACAGTCTGAAGTCAAAAGTGTGGAAGAACTTGAGCACCTCCTCTCTCTCTCTCCTCTCCTAACTGTGTGAAAGAGTTATTAGAACTTTAGAACACTAACTATGCAATTCTTCACACTGGGTAGTTCCATTTAAAATTAACTTTGGAATTCACCACTTTAATTGTTCTATGAATTCTTGGAAATTCACTCATTTATAAATTATTATTCAACGAAAGATTTTTATTACCCAAAAATATTATTATAATAAATATACTAAATGAGTTGCTAGTTTCCTTCTCGAGTTTTCGCTCTTTAAAACCCTCTTTAATTAATTCACTCATCTATGAATTATTGTTCAAAGAAAGATTTTTATTACCCAAAAATATTATAATAAATATATTAAACGAGTTGCCAGTTTCCTTTTCCTTTCGCTTTTTAAACAATCTCTTTAATTAGTTGAGACAAAGGAATTATTACTATTTTATTCGTCACGAAACAATTTCACAAAAATTAAATAAAAGTTGGAAGATTTTTGTTGTTTATAATTTACGGAGAGAGGAATTACATTGTCTACTAATCAGAAGGAGATAGTTTAAACTTTAAACAATTTAGTTATTCCATTTTAGCGACCTCTCCTCATCCATCCCCATTTCTACTCCCATAAAGTATGAAAACAAGCAAACAATAACAGCTTGATTTTGTAAGAACAATAAATATTTCGCATTTATTTGCAATAAATTACTCTCCGTAATTGCACACCCCACTCGTAAAGACTTGGCGATGTAAGGTTTTAACGTAAGCTTTCATTTCATCCCACATCTCGTGTGTGCCTGTCGTGTAATTTGACCTCGTCATTCTTCAAACATAAGGTCGGTGGTTGAGTTCTCATCCGAATGGAAATATATTCAGTCAGGTATCGTGTCTTGTTTCTCTTTTCTTAAATGGCGAGTCAGAAGAGTCAAAACAAAAAGAATAAAACGACGGAGAAATGGAGGATGGGAGATTGAGCCAAGTTACTCTCCAGCAGAGAGTGTTTATCGTTTCTTACATGTCCGAAGATAAAGAGAAGTGTATCATGTCCTGAGAAAAATTTAATCCTACCACCTTGAGGCAATCAAAAATCACAGAGGGAACGACCACAAGCAGAAAGCACAAGGAGTACGCATTTTTTGTGAATATATATTTTGATCTCACAGAGTTAACTCTCTCTGTGTTCTCGTGTAGCTCATATCATTCGATGATGAAGGAGATATGATAGGCGTCAAATAGGAAACCGGTTTCATGTTCTTTTTTCCTCCGACTTAGAAATGGAATAAATTATTCAACAGCCGTATAATGAAGTCTAATGAAGAGATCAGGCACACAGCAGTGCAATGAAACTTTGTGCAAATAGTAAATAAGTTGCGTGTCCCGGTTGACGATGATGATTCCAAATTCCAACTTCCAACGAGGAGATTATGAAAGCATGAGATGCTGGGAAAAGGCATTGGAAAAAAGGAAATGATCAAAGGAAATGGAATCAAATGAGAGCAAAGTACAGATAGAGTCAGTGTTCGCTATTCAGCAAAAAAGCAGCCTAAAATCTATGCTGCATTGCTTTATTGCTGTTTACTGCTGTAAAGT
>JAQGAD010001232.1:0-21896 GCA_034696625.1 Isotomurus palustris | reverse complement strand
AACAGAATATTTCTTCAATTCGACGTATTATAAAATTCCGCTATTCCAAGTTCAATCTACTTTCAAGGAAGCACTGGCAGGAAGTTATCCATGAAATAGATTGCTATAAACTTCTCCTTCATCACGAGTCGCAACATGTGATCATAATTATTTTTAAGAGATAAGATAAAAAGTCGAGTCTCAATTCCAACAGCATACAAGGCCTGTACAGAGAATGCAGATAAATATTTACTATTATTAGTATTCTTCCTATCCCACAGCTCCCACACTTTTAATCCTGATGATTCACTTTCAATTTCTTCTGCTGTTTGCACGTAGAAAAACTTTATTTCTGCTTCAGCTCAGGTCACAATAATACATATGCACGATACAATCACAAAACAATTGCATAGACAAGATTCACTTGCATCGATCTTTATGCGCAATTAGGCAACAATTGACTTAATCATTAGGCGTACAAGAAAGACACTGACATGGTATTTGATATGACAATTACCTAAGTAAGCTAAACCAAAAATGACATGAATACAAGTTGAGCGAACGAAACTAATCGACTTCGGATATGAGGCAAAGTGAGAACACTTAATTAAGCTTGGGGCTCTTAGCGTTTCCTGAATATAGGTCGTCTTGTCCGCAGTTGGAAAAGGTCTCTGACAGGAACAATGAGGCATCCCTTCGGAGGGCTGACAGGACCGTAGGTGACTTCCGGGTTCATCTTGACTCCTGCAGAAATCTCAAATACTTCTTGTTCAAAGTTGTTGCATGCTGTGGAAGGGACCCAGTGACAACCTCCTTCCACAAATGAAGTCGCACTTCCACTTCTACTTGAACCAGCGCTGTCTCTTCCACTGCAACTGCTGCTCACATTCCCATCGCTCTTTTTGATTCCGAGTTCCTGAATTGCTTTGCATATTTTAGATATTCTCGAGAGTTCATCTTTACTCCGACCATTTTGCTCGATAATGGCCATCTGTTCCTCAAGAATACTGCGGAGTTTCCTAAAAATAATCGAAATTTTTAGGAGTTCCTTGAGTCTCAGCAGTTCTGGGAAGAATTGTCCGATTTCTTCAAAATGTCTGGTGAAATCTCGAGCGAATTCTGACTCCGGAGATAAAGTAGCTTTTCCTCCATTCAACGTCATTACAAAAGTGTTGACTTTCACTTGAGCTGAAACTTGACCGACTTTGTAAATAAGTCCGTTCTGCATTTCCTCCTCTTCCTCGAAAACTTCGTTGAAATTGAGCCAAAATCGGGTAGGAATGTCCAAATCGGGAGTTCTCGTCTCCTCCCTTTCTTCAATTCGTGTCCGAATGGGCCGAAGAAGGTGTTGGAGATGCTCCTCTAAGCGACACAGGAGACCTTCATCTGTCTTTTTTAGGAAGAAAGGAGACTTGGCACAAACTTCAAGACCACTTCCTAAATAACAAAGCAGGGATGCACCTCTCACAAGAGTCTTGAAGTAGTTTGGAACTCTTGATGTGTTGATTTCCGGGGAATCTTCGCATCCGTAAATAAGCTGGGCTTCCTTGAAGGGATGTGACCGAAGAACTCCATTGTCAGGAGAGTCTAACGATACCCCAACTTTGTCTACGCCGTTCGAGAAAATTTCTCTTAGGTCCAGCGCATCGAAAAGGTTCCCACAAGATGTGAAGTTCTGTTTGTCTTTCTCCAATATGAAGGAAAGCTCTCCTGTGTCGTAGTTCAGTTTAAACCCGTGAATAGACTTGAACGACTTAGAAGCATTAGGAAACTGCAGTTCCGTTCTGTACTCGGAAGTCCATCCGTCATCCGTCAAGTTTAACATGGGAAACTGAATCCCTTCTTCCACATCTTCCATATCCCATCCTTTTATCGAAGCTAATTCTTCCATTGCAGCGAGTCTCGCTGTCCAGAAGTCAGTGAGAGTACTTCTGCCCTTCCAAACCTCCACTAATTGCGTATAAGCGTGCAAATGCTTTGGAATCTTCCGCGACTGATACTTTTGTCGAACCTTCTCTGCACAAAATTGGCTCATGAAAGAATTCCCGAGAGTTTCCACATACACCAAGTCAGAGCAGTTGAGAGTAGGAATATTTGCGAGTGGTTCGATTTTTGGAAAATTAATCACATTTCTTAGGAACTTGGAAATTATCATAGAGTCTGATTTCTTTATGAGGTCCACTCCTCCATTAGGTTTGGCGGAAAGGGACTTGCTTCTCTGCAGATTGATTGTCACTGTCCTCGTCTTCTTCTTTGGCTTCTCTTCCCCTTCTTCGTCGTCTGAAGACGACTCTTCAGAATCAGAGCAAGAAGAATTTTTCTTCGCCTTGGAAGACGGCGTGTGCAGCGACTGGGTTCTTCTAATGTTGCTTCTTTTCTTCTTGTCTTTCAACGACGACAACTTGTCGTTGTCACTCTCGTTGTCTTCTTCTGATTTGCTTTCGCTGTTTTCTTCTTCTTTTTCTTCGTCGGCCTTTTCCTCGTGAGAAAATTCGTCTCCGTCGCTTCCATTCTCCTTCTCATCTTCACCCGTTCCCTCAGGAAAACTAACGCCTTGCGACAACTTCTCGTTGGCGCTCATTAAAATACTTAACATGTGTTTGTGCGTAAGACAGTGTTGAATAGTGGCCTGCGTCTTCTGGTCAATTTTAAGGAGATTTTCTGCCATCATCATAATTGCATTTCTGTAGGCGAAAAGGTCTGCAGGATTCTTCGACAAGTCCATCGCACGGAGGAAGTGTGAGGCCGCCATAACTATTGGTCCAGGTTGGAAAGGCAGTGGCAAGGCTTTAAGCAAGTCGACGTAAGCTAGGGCAGCGTTTAATTCCTTCTCCGGTCCATCTCCCGTTTGGCCTTCGATTGCTGACTCGTTCTTGTCCAGAGTGATCATCGGAGTGTTTGTCTCCACAAGAGGAGCCGCATCCAACGGTTCCTCCGGAGGAGGCTGGTTCACCATTTTATCCGGGTCAGCTTGAATCTTGGAAATAGAGTTTTTGTATCCATAATCCATCTTAGGAGCCAAATCTCCTAGAACCATCGACGACCTATTAGAATTGGTATACTGGTCTACTTTAAGATATTCCTCAGAATCAAACATCTGCTTGATTTCCTTCACTTCGGAGTGAACGGAACTGACAACAGCTTCATGGAACTGAATGTCCTGGCTCAGCTTAGAAATACATGGAAGCACTCGATGCATACATTCTGGAGAACACAGCAGAGCGTCTTGGTAGTCTGTCATAGCATCCATCCACTTCTTCTGAAGTTTATTGACACTCCCACTGATCAACAGCTTCATTGCTTTCTTATGGCTCGCAAACGCTACAGGATTCGCTTGGAACTCAGCGTCAAGACGTTCCAGCATCTCCACAGCCACAGAGAGACAACGCAGGTTAAGGAATAATAATATTTCAGTCAATGTCTCAAAATCACTTTTCTTCACACTTGAGTCCATCTTTTTGTAGCAGAGACGCTCGCATTCCTTCTTCAAAAGACCTTCATCAACGTCAGAGGATGGGAGAAAGTGGTGAGCTGCCAAGAGCAGGTTGAACGTGGCAGGAGACATTTTGCCACGCAGGAAGAAGTCAATCATTCCTTTATGCATTCCATGACCACATGGCTGTTCGAATGACTGAGGCCAAGTGGTTGTCACGAGCTTAAAGCCTTCGAGAGGTTCTGCAGGTTCCAGTTCCATAATAAGTTCTACGAGTTCCTTAATAGCTACAGGAAGACTCTTCTTCGTTGGGTCCTTCTGACACAATTTGTCCAACAGTGTCTTCACTTTCACCGTAAAGAAGACATTCCTGTAAATGGGAGCTGCTTCGCAATCTGTTTTAAGAAGGGAACGAGATATTTCCAGAAGTCTTGAGGGATTCTCAGCCTTCCTTAAGTAGTACTCCATAGAAGCGAAATGGTCTTTCCTCCGTGTGAAATGAGATGCTAGGATTTCCCAATCATCTTTAGACTCGTATCCAGCATAGATAAAACAGAAATGGGCAAGAATAGCGTCTCCCACGTCAAAGTGGATTTTCATGCCCAAGTCAAACCAAATCTGAGATTTCTCCTCAGACGAGAATGAAGACTCATTAAACTGCATGGATATTTTTGTCCAGAGCATTGCCAACTCTGGATTCCAATTACTCACAGCATCAGATGCTAAGAGAGACCATTCTTCGTGTGAACACTCCAAGTAGTTTTTCATGACTGAAGCGATATGCAGAATTTCAATAAGGTCATCCTGGATAAGAAGGTCATTCAAACGATTCACCACTTTCTCTTGGTCATCTTCATTCTCTAAAATGAAGCAGATACTTTCAAGAATTGCTGGTGAATAATTATCTTCCACTGATTCCTCTTCCTCTGATTCCTCCTCTTCCTCGGATTGTTCTTCGTCAACAGATTCTTCTTCTTCCTCCTCTGGCGACTCTTCTACTTCGTCAGCCTCTGATTCCTCCACTTCTTCCGACTCCTCTTCTTCTTCTTCCTCTTCTGATTCACTGTCGCTTGGTTTACTTTGAACACTCTTTTCTCCAACACTACTACCACTACCGTCACTCCGACTACTTTTACAGCTACCTTTTCGTTTCTTCAAAAACTTCTTCTCCCGTATAAACTCAATCTGCTCCTGAACATTCGAAAAATCCTCCGGTTCTGGAAGAAGTTGGAAAATTTCTTGAACAACTCTATCTATATTGTGCAACTGGTCCCATTCTTCGGAACCCCAGATTCCTAAAAGACGTGAGGGGTAGTGTCTTGGATCCCAATTGAAGTATTTGGCTCCAAGAAGTTCCTCAAAGTACATGAGAACTGTTCCCAAGCCCGACTTATCACAAGCGAATAAATTAATATATGGAGACACGACTTCTTCCCAATGATGAGTTTCCGTGAGAAAAGTTTTGTCACAAATGGGACACAAGTAAGAAGTGTCTGCATATGAATCTTCCTTGTCAAAGTTCACGTTGTTCTTTGACTCTTCTTCGATAACCTGTCCCATAAGGTTTGAAAAGCACGGGAAGTAATTGTCACTGAAACCCTCGGATGAAGTTTTCTGTTCGAATTCAACTTTCCACTCAGAAATGCTGTCGAGGACTCTCTTGGAAAGCTGGCTGCGTCCGACATCGTAGCAGATTGCCCCAGCAGGGACAAACTTCTCTGAGGCTGTGTACGAAGGGTCCCTTTGGATGTCATACTTCGCTCGGAGATTTCGATCTGAAAGAACTCTGTAGGCTTCAATGGTTTTGTAACATAAGTCTGAATCATCATTCTGCTTGTCCAAGTGAACCTGAAGAATCCTCTTCCTGTAAGCTACTTTCACGTCTTCGTGAGTAGCTGTGGATGAGATATCCAACAACGCATAGTAATTAATCTCTGGTCGCATCATTTTGATCTGGAGTCTAGATTCTAGAAATGAAAAAAACATACATTACTCATTCTTAGAAAAGTCTTGTTGTTTAGCTCTACAGATGTTTTTGGACTTGTTGCAAGCAAAACAGATGAAAAAAGGAAGTGTGCAGAGATGAAAGCCAAGCTAATAATCTTACTTGCAAGATGAGATCAGAGCTCACAGCTTTTTAAGAGCTTAAGTGGCTGGGCGTGGTGTTCTTTTTTGTGCAAATGTCGTCCTTGAGTGAAGAGACAAATATGAAATGAAACAAGAAATGGACCAAGTCAATCAGTAAACCGGAAGAAACGTGTTTTCTTCCATATTCACAGGAGCACTATAATAATATGAACGAAGAACTGTGCCAAAAGTCAAGTCTTCAAAAAAATGTCCTTGCAAATCAAATCTCCACAATCTGTCCAATTCTTGACGTGAAACAGAAGAGTAATGAAACTGCCACAGATATTTTAGGGGAAGAATGAAAGGCACAAAGATGTGTAGCACACAATGGTTCACGATTCACTAAAGTGAAGAGAAAGCACAGGAAATAATTTAATCGGTTGTTGGCTTTTATTTGTCTGGGAGGGAACGACTGGTGCCCAGAAAAGAATTATTAAAAGGAAGGTAACACATAGACTGAGTTCATTATACGGAAGGTCTGTTGAATGTATGTGAAGGAAACCGGGTGGAATCTCCGATCTTTAGAATTCGGGAGAAATCCGCACTCTACGAACTTCCTCAATAGACTGAATTCATTGAAGAAGCTGAGATGTGATTTCATCTGACACAACACCACACATTCACGTCAAACCTACGGAAAGACATATGAGTCTCTCGTGAAGTCATATAAACTCCCGTAAGCTTTAATATGCACACATGAAGAATGCTAAAAATACTTTAGGGAAATCTTGGGCGATATTTGTCTCTCTGAGCGAATGCCAAACGGCTTGCTTCGCCACCACCGACCGTATCCAATGGATAAGTACATAAATACTGAACAGCGTTTAGTTTACTTGTGCTCGCCATGTAGAAAAGAACTTTTGTACACTCATACGGTCGAAACTCGAACACAGTCGAAGTGACTTATCAAAGTTGGGAAGTGACGATGACTGTAAGAATGCCGAGGGGATTCTTTGTGCAAAATAAAAATGTTGTTTAATGTAATGGAATATTATTATTGGGTGTGTAGTAAGCAGAGTTGTGTTATTCGCTACATTTCGCACTCACTTACTCTTCAGTCCGTATGCCAATCTGCCTCCTACTGACTTTTGGAAAAGTACTTCCCTACAACTAGATTTTATAGAAGCTACTACAACTACAATCCTACTACGAATGTATGAATAGGATCTTCGGTTTCAAACTTATAAACATCTTGTTGGCTTGATTTGCATGTAATTTGGTAAACCAACTCATTCGACTAAAGAGAATTCGCCACGCAGTGTAGTTCTAGCTTACGTGGGCTGGCAGGAATTCTTGGTGGAATAAGATGTGTCATTCAAGCTTGACAAGATTTTTTTAGCGTACAAATTATTTTTAAGTTATTGATTTATTTTTTACGGAGTTTCGAACAAAATTGAGAATCTCGTCTCGGTGATGTCTGAAGTGTTCAGTGTAAGCGTAATTATAGTCAAGGTCGTTTTGAAAAGACATTAAGTCAGGGATTTTATGAGTGAGGAAGTGGATCAATCCGGCTATTTGCATTAAATTATTGAACTTGATTTTTCTCAGGGCTTGACAAGGAGACGGGGAATTTCCTTCATAGTCTTGGCACACCAGTTGATTTCCTTCTTTGAGGAGTGTGAGGTAAAAATACTCCAACGTCTGTCTGAGCCTTGAAAGTATTTTGACGAGGTGGAAATCAATAAAAGACTTGTATGTAGAGAAATGGGGGAATAGTTGTAGTAAATTAAGTGTAAACAGAGAAATGAGTCTTGAACTTGACGAGATAAGCTTCCCCGAAGGAGTTGATGTGACAGGAGATTTGTTACTTATGATGGTGATGTATGATTTCGAAAAGGAAGTGAAATAAAAGGCTGAAATGATCTCCTCAAACTCAATTGGTGACAGGATCCGCTGCGTCCTGAAAAAGTTTCATTGCTTATAGAGTAGATTGGGATATAGTGAGATATAGTCAATACTTTAGCTTACGTATAAGCTTTGGTGTGATTGAGGGCTACTTTCCACCCCCTTGTGGGAATTAGGATTCCTTTTTGGAACAATCTTATTGTGCTGTTGGATAAAGACGGGTAGCATTTTAAGTTCAGAAGAGTCAGGTAGTAGTCAACAACTTCCTGATACGATTTTTCGTCTTGATCTTCGGATGACAGCGACAATTCCACAACAAGTGTATTTGGTTCAGATAAGCAATCGCTTCCAAAACCAGTCATGTACTGAATTGCCACTGCTTTGAGCTCTGACACGTAAGGAGGGTCTGTCTGCTTTTCAGTCGGGCGATGAGGTTCTCCGGATTCCCCTACAGAATGACGGGAATATCGAAATGTTGTGTAAATCCATTGGCTCTCAGGAAGAATAAGATTTCGAAACCGCTGTTTCCTGTATTTCTCTCTTGAATATTCGTTTGTGTTACTGTTTCTTTTGTCAGGTTGATCATTCAATTTGTCGTCAGCTTCGTCCGTTCTGGAGATGTTCGTCCTTGTTTCAGCTTTCTCTGGGCTCAATACTCCAGTAAGTGCAGACTTAACGTCTTCCGTGTCTTTGGGAACAAAAAACGGGAACATGTCCTCGTATTGGTCAAAATCTGTTAGGATGACTAATGCTGCTGCGAAACTCGGTTCAATTATATGCACGCAGACTTCTAAAGCCTCCCATTCGAGTACTGATTCTGTTTTATCCACTAATTTCCTATCAAAATTCATTTAATTCTTAATTCTTTCATATCATTCTGACTGGAGTGTTTCGAACTGTAATGCTGGAAATTAAACGCACCCACCTAATGTGTACCAAAGAAGGCGTGTAAAAGTGTGTAGAATCCGTTGCATCAGATTCATTGGAAGTGGAACTCGCTCTCACTAACACGAAGTAACTCCGCACGCTTGGAAAGAGAGAAAGGTCCACTTCTTCCGAGGGAATGATGATGAGAGGCTGGCTTCTAATTTCACTACCAGCTGTCACACCCAATTCCAACGATATATTTGCATTGTCCTTGCAAACTATCGTGATGGTCGGTGAGTCTATCAATTCAAAATGTTCTGACGAAACGGACGAGTAATTAGAATGGAGGGAGTCAAGATAGAATTTCGTTATTAGTTGATTATCTGGAAGTGAAAAAGTATTGAAAACGGACGCCTGTGAAACCTTGACTGATATTAGTCCAACTAATGTAAAGTATGTGAGCCAACTAATAATATGCACAAGACAATCTGCGCTCGACATTATAAAAGATTCAACTGATTATGTTTACACTTGCGAATTGTTATGAATCCCAATTGTTTGTGTAACTGCTCTGAATTATATTGCAGACAATCTGATATCAATTTATTAAGGTCATTTTATTCAGGTGTATTTATTGCAAACGTACTGACTATAGGTACACACATTTGTCTCAGTCTTTGCATGAGGAACACAACATGAACGTCTTAAAAGAAAGTTAAGCAATAAATATATCGTAGAGTATTGCAAAACGCTCACCACCATAATAGCTTTCCACTGTAAAATACTTCAATATTTAAACCAATGGCACAACCTGATTGTCGGTCATCTTTGCCCACAGTTCTCGTTGATAGCCATAAACAAACTTCAAAATCTGTACAGGATGGTACTCAAATTCTACTCCAGTTTCCGAATCGCTTTTTAAACTCTAGACAATTTTCCAAAAGAATGCATCTAGTAAGTACTTTTATACGAGTCCACCTGTTTACTAATGTCAATAAATGCAGTTGTATAAATTAAACAAAAGATACCTTCAGAAGATCCGCAACAAGTTCCTTGTGGGAATTGAAATCTTCAAGCAGATCCAATATTTGGTAATACAGTGGTCGTATCTTGTTCCTGTGCTCAAAGAATTCGGGTGATGATTTCAAGACTAAAAGATGTCGAATGGTACTCAGTCGCTCCAATTGAGTGTTAATGTCCTGCAATTCAGATATTCCAAGAGGATGACGAAGATGCAAGAACTGATTGTCGAAGGTTTCCGCGTACATCTTCTTCAAATGATTATACAGGCCTTCTTGCAAGCTTGTCTTGTTAAGTAAGTCTGCTGCTGAAGAGGCGACCTCGAATAAAAACAACACTGTCTCCAACTCAGGCCCGTCAATTTGTTGCTGAGAGTATTTGAAACCAGTGATGACTCCTCTTTTGTTCTTTCTTGCGACTTTGTTGGTAACCAGACTTGTTAGTTTGGAATACAAGGCTGGAAAGACATTCCCTAGGGTGTTTTCGTGCTTTTCAGCTGCATCAATTTGTTGAATTTTGTTGATGAGAATGCTCTGATTTTCCTTTAAACTATTGTTACTTTTCAGAATTTCCGTTTTTATCGAGGCAATGGTAGCAATTCTGGAGTTAATAATTTTGCTTAGTCTGCGACATCGGACAATCACTGTCGAGCAAATCGGGCAAGTCAGCATTCCGACTTGATCAGGGTAGGAATCAACGTATGCTTGAAGAGCACTGCTTTCGACAGTATGGTTGCAGTCTGGAAGAAGGACGAATCGGGCATCCTGATCTGTGACATCCATTTCTTTCCCATTGCAAATCCTACACAGAGTCGGACATGCTTCGCCGCAAAATCCAAGGCATGGATGGCCACACGGTAATACAACTGAACACGGCTCGCTGCACGGATCTCTGTCACATATTTCACTGCAGAGCTTTGTGCATTTTTTGTGTTCGCATTGCCAAGTACATTTTTGCTATGTTGAGACAAACATTATGCAGTAATGAGCTTGATTTGAGTTATTGAGTTACCTCCATGATCGTACGCAAAAAATAAACTACCTTGCAGGGTTTACAGGCTGATGAACAGTTCGTCTTGCATCGAGTGTGTTCACATCCCAGCAAACATTTTTCCATACACGGAGGACAAGACGTGGAACAAGTGAATTTGCAACTATAAACAAATTAAGCTTATGGGTATGCACGTGAGTATATTTCGAGATTAAGTGTGCTTACTTGTGTCCACAAATCAAAACTTTTCCGCATTCAGAAGAGCACTTAATGTGGAAAGTACCCTGGTAGCACCGCTGGCAACTTCCTTGACATTTATGACCACAGCTTAATGATTCAGTGAGGCACGGTGCTTTGCAATATTTTGTTGTCAATTCCTCTCCGGTAACTACATTAAAACCCGCAATTGCAACAATATTTCGTCTATAAGCGAAAGATTTGGAAAATGTACCAACCGTGGTCGCTGATTGTACAAGGGACTACAATGTTGAAATGTCCACATTTAGGCGTCGCAATAGGATGAACTAAAGTATCACATGCACTCCTCGTTGGTGTTTGACTGCATGGAAAATTTATCTCGTGGCCACATTCGTTAATTAACTTCGGAACATTCACCTGAAATTAAAATGATAGGAACATTTCCAGTTTTTCAATCAATGAATTTCAATTACACAGTACCTTGCAGCCACCACAAGGCTGGGAACACGTCTGAGGACACTTGTGGCCACACTCCAAGATTTTACTACACTTATCCTTACACTTGAAAGTGAGGTAATCGGAGCTGCAATTCATTTCCGCAAGATGATAACATCCTTCCAGAATCCGGCGAACTTTTACTCTGCATGGAGGACAACTCTCGTGGCACATGTGACCACTGATACACTCGTGTTGATTTTCTATATGAGAATTCGTAATACGATTAAGGAGCATAATATTACTACATCAGCAAAAGTCAGTCTCACCTCCGCTACATTTCTTTTTGCAAGTTTGTCTGCACTTATACAGTAGATGATTAGGATCTCTATCTGTATGGCAAAATTGGGGGCAAATGTGACCGCAAGTCATGGCTTTTTGGCAAGTTGCCTTGCAATGTAATTTTGTATTGCTTTTCTCCCAACACTCGACTTGCATCTAAATTCAAATTAATTTGTACTCCATGTTGAATTTCATTGTAAAAATAATGATTTACCTGATGGTGACAATCTTCAAATTCTTTCATAACAACTGCTCGGCACTTGACATCTCCTGGATCCCTCCAACATTCGACCTGTTGATTGTGGCCACATGGAAGGGCTTTATCCATCAATATTTTGCAGTGCATAGTAGATAAATCCTCATGGCACTCGACTTCCTTCTCATGCTTACAAGGAAGCTCTTTAACAGATTTCCATCGACATTTGTAATTCACAGGATCCAGAGAACATGGCAATTGTTCCTCATGACCGCACAAAAGGGACTTAATAACCATCTCATAGCATTTGCACGTTTCTGAGTTCTTCCAACATGGCAGCTGAACCATATGCAAACAATTCAGCGTGGTTTCTACGCTAATCTGACATGGTGGGCACTCAACAAAACACATATCCCGGCATGGATGATCATTACAGCATTTCTTGGTACACCGTTCCCGACACTGATATTTTTTGTGATCTCTGTCTAATACATGGCATACAAGGGAACATTTGTGACCACATTCGAGTTCCGTGTCACAGTCCCTCCGACATCCTCCTCTTGGAGCCACAACTTTGAAATCCCTTTCATCCTTAACTTCCGTTATTCCTCCGTGAACTTGACATTTAATGGAAATCTGGGATCCTATTTCATCTCTTGCGAGCAATTTTTCGTTAATTTTTGGCCATATTTTACTCTTGTCCGATAAAATTTTCATGTTTCCGAAAATATATAGGCCGATTCTACAAAAAGCAGAAAAGAGAAGTCAGTACTCCAAATTCCTTGTCCTCACATCTCGAAGTACAAGCATAAAATGAATGGATGCGACTGTTGCTTGCCAATTACTTACTTGGCCCTGGATAACGCAACGCAGACTCGATTTTCAACCTTCAGAAATCCTATGTTTCCTTCAGGGTTTGATCTGACCAGAGATAGTAAAATTATATCATTTTCTTCTCCCTGGTAGTTATCGACGCAAGTAACTTTAACTCTGGAGTCCAGCATTTCATTCACAACTTTTTTAATCAAGAACATTTGACCTGTATAGGTGGTCAGAATGGTGAACTGATCCGAATGGTAACCTTGAGCCAAGAGGTACTTGCACAAGGAAACAACATACCGAGCCTCAAATGCATTAGACTTACTCAGAGAGTCTGGGTCCTAAAAGAAACGAATTACAGTTCAATAGTATCCACTCGTTAATTAGTGATTTTTTTAAACTTTTACTGCTGTCACTTACAGATTTTTCTGGTTCACTATGATTCAAAAAGAATAAGCTTTTCGACATTCCCAACACTTGAGGATATTGTGTAACCTTAACGTGGTTCTCCAATTCATCGTACACAGTTCCAACAACTAAATTAGCTATTTCTGGTCTCATTCTGTGCTGCATCTGTAAGAGTAGTAAATAAATGCATCAGAAAATTGCAACTACTTAGTCAGTGATAACAAGAAAAACCCTTCCTTCCTATGTAAGTACCTTCAAGCGGTAACAACTAAGGTCGTTATAAAGCATTCGCTCAAATAATGAGATTTCCAATTTGTATTGCTTTGCTAACTGATAAACTGTGGTACTCGGACGAAGTTGCAAATGATCTCCTGTTTAAATCAGGTCGAGTAATTATGAATATAATATTCCAGTACTTCAGATTTACGTCTCTACATCAAAACCCTTACCAATAAGGATAAGATGTTCACAGTGCTTGGAAATGCATGTCACTATGTGAGACTCCAACACTTCAGCAGCCTCCTCCACAATAACTGAAATTCATGAATAAAACATTACAATACATCGACATCATTGACTGGACTGAACTGCAAACGTAGCCGTCGTATAAGCGTAGCGTTACCTATTTTAGCTCTCATCATCTTCACCAAGTCATGATACTTCGCTGCTCCAGTTGTTGTCATTCCCACAACTTTGGCAGATTGTAAAGCCAATCCTTGTGCATATCTTTGGATTTCACATAATTTTTTTTCAGCTCTCAGGATTTCTTTGTCCAATACTGGGATTTGGGCAGGACACACAGCTGCTGCAGCCTCGGCTACTGTGAAGTACAAAGCCCATCGTCTCTTGATATCCAAAGCCATTAAGGTCTCTCTGATGTCCTTACGGCCTTCCATCAACCGTACCTTCTTATTTTCGATCGCTTCGAGCTTGACTTTTAATTCTTGGATAAAATCCTGAATGTTTGGAAATTTGAGCAGTCCCGTTTTATGTGCTGTGAATAGTTTCTGCAGAATCGTTTCTTTACGGAACAACATTTGCAACCTTTCATTCAAAGCTCCCATTTTCGTGTCAATCTCATGGCGTAATACTGCTTGTCTAGGCTCTATTCCCAGTCTTTCGTTATACAAGAAGTCCAGTTGTTGTAATATCTCAGAAGACAAACGCCGACACTCGCTGGTTACCCAACCGTCTATGAATAAGCCCACCTTCAGTTTACCAACAGGTTGGCTCGAAGTATTTTCGACATACAGGTCATCCACCATTCGCTGGTCAAGAATTTCTTGTACGTCATAATCTTCTTCAACAGCATCCCGATCTTCTTGCTGGATTTCTTGTTCCTCACTAACGAAAGTGTCGATTTTCCAGATATCTAAATTAATATCTATTGGATTCTGACGAGAATCCGACTCAAACTCAAACCAATCACTCATAATAAGGTTTAAATCAGTATCTTCTGTGAAATTTTCAGAGAAAAGTTGTAGCCAGCTGGGATCGCTTAAATAGGTTAACAATACACCAGGGAATTCTCTTGTCAGCTCTTGCAGCACCTCGAGATTCCGGAAGTTCACAATACCTGTAATAGCGAAAGGAATAAACTGATCCGCTCACAAAATCGTCGTATGTGTGTTTTTGCTAGCTTACCATCATTATTTTTTAAAGCCTGAAGTTCACCTATGAGATTTTGCCTAGACTCCTGAAGATAATTCACTTCGATTATCGCTCTGTACTCGATCTCTTTGTAATTAGGTGGCAACCTGTTGTTACTCTTTATCAGTTTGGTGACATTTCTCAGGGAAAATTCAGTTTGGAGCTCCTCAGATTTGGAACGCCCACCCACACGAATTAGAGCCGAGGGATCAATGCATTTCCCAAGTCGTTTACCGTCAAGATCGTAGTTTTCTTTCAGAAACACTCCGTCAAGCTTTGTTCTCATGATGTCTAGAATTCCTTCCAGAAACTGATCCAGTGCATGGTTGGTATAGCACACCACAAATATTGGACCGTCATGTGAAAATGTTTCCTTCCAGAGCCTGCTATTTTGTAGAAGCACTTCTGCAATTCGCAATCCCAAGAATGTTTTTCCCGTTCCTGGGGGTCCCTGAATAATTACAAACTGAGATGTTAGAGCAGCATGAAATGCATTGAATTGATTCGAGTCAAGGCCTAACTCGTCACTGCTAGGCCACTCCTCAATTTTCTTAGGATGAAATGTTCGATTGCTGCTGTCCTTGAGTCTCACAGTCATTAATTTCTCATCACTGGTCAAATAGGTAGGAATGGACACTTCAGAAGATCCACCAACAATGAATTTACACATTGGAAACTCATCGAGCTTCAAAACCTTTAACGTTTCTAGTGTGTGCCTAGAAAGTTAATAATAGTTCAAGCATTACAAACCGGTTTCACAGCATTCAAGTGTATTTAATTAGCAATACCTGTAGGGCTCAAAGAATATTTCACATTCTATCATTAAGTATAACACATTTCTGTCCCACACGGGTGGTGGTCCTACCCAAGTAAAGCTTAAAATTCCTTTTTGAAGTTCCACTAGGTTACGGAAACCAATAATCCCGAAAAAAGTTGTCACAAAAAAGTTGGCAGTAAACACCACAAGGGATCCTGACATGAGTCGTTTGGACTTCTCCCAATTAACTTTCCGATACGAATTCTCAGGTAACTCAGCTTTATAGACGTATGTGTCCCTCACAAGTTCCGCACCAATGATGCGAATGTCCGGATAAATTCTCACTGACCCATTTGGCAAACGCTTCTTCCTGGAAAGATATTCAATTCGATATCTTAGAAAATCTTGGACCCCTTCTCTCAGTGGTCGCACGAAATCTTCTCTTAGCAGTCGAAACTGAACATCTAAGTAATGCAATGGACTGCTGTAAGCTCCTTTGACAATATTCGGACGTAAGAATACATCTTCTTTCGAAAGCAATTCCTTAACGGATGGGATAACAGGAATGTTTCTGTAGTCATCAGGGGCTTCCATAGCATGAAGCTCTTGCTGCTCTTCCTCAGTCAAAAAATTATCATAAGACGGTCGAAAGAGTCTAGCAGCTTTTTCTTTAGTCTTCACAACCTCTCCGATGTGCATCTTCAAACGATTAAAGTCATCCTTAAGCTGCTGCTGCTTCATAGGAGTAAAGTTGTCGCTCGAGCTGATGATTGCGGTTGTGGCAGCAGTAATCACTCCTTGCAAGTAGTCCACTGAAGTCTCCGGCATCTTGTTGCATAGGAAGGTACAGTAGGTGAATAAGTTTGTCAGAAATGTGACAGGGGAACAATTTACTTCAACGAAGTCCCTTTGCACAGAAAGATTTTATTTTAATCAACTGTCCAACTCTAATAATTTATGTTCATACTGCTATCATCGCCATATCGTGAAAGGAAAAGCTTACAAAGCAGTAGAGACTCCAGTGTTGTCTTCACGAGATTCTTGAGCTGGAATATGTTCCAATCCTAAAGTAATTCTTGTACAATATTCCAACAACCTTGTTCTAAATTGCATTGAGGTTGTGCAAGTTATTATCTGGATCTGCTGCTGACTCAATGTCACATCGTCTGAGCATATTTTGTTTCCAAGAATCTGTAGCACCAAACTGAGCAGGCTTGAGTCCGACTTCATTTCTTCGTCAGATGAGAGGAACTCATTCCACTTCTTAATCAGCGTACAAAGCGATATAATCACGCAGTTAGGTTCCATCCTCAAGTACTCTACAAGTTGCTCCCTCGTGAATACTTCCGGAATTCTGTTAAGTATAGTCCACGTTAACAGTCTAGCACATAACCCGATGTTTTGTGACTATAACCGATAACTCAAGAAGTATAATTAAAACTCTATAATTAAATCTAGAAACTAACTTTCTAGTCTGGGGTCCTTTCTGTTGTCGGAATCCTGTGCCTGGAGTACTGCCATCATAATGTGCAGGGGGTTTCCTTGCGGGCAGACCGTTCAGTGCATTCCCATGTCCACGTCGATGACCCCTTTCTCTCCCACTTCGGCCTACTCCTCCCATGCCACTTCTCAACGGTCCATCACTTCGCCCTGAAGTTCCACCCTCCCCGCTGTCAGCATATGAAGATTCCTCACGCGTCCTCCATGGGAGATTACCTCCGTGACCTCTGCCTTGCCCTCTCTCGCCCCGGTTACCTCTGAATTGCCCTCTCTCGCCCCGGTTACCTCTGCCTTGTCCTCGCTGTCCTCGCTGCCCCCCACGACCTCTGCTTTGCCCTTGCTCGGACCCACGACCCTGAGGAAACATGCTGAACTCCCGAACTCTGTGTAATCACTTTGAAATGTCAGTTTCACATGTGGCACTGATAAGGTAACAACGCTTCACCTCCACAGTTCATTTTCTCACACCTCAAAATTAGTAATTTTTATGACGATCGTTCCTTGTTCACGCGATGTCGAGTTGTCTATAAGCCGAATACACGACAAGAGTGGCGACACGAACAAGTAGTCTCGTCGGCAGAAGTGACTAAAAAGTTACGATAGTCACGAAGGAAGGACTGTTTCACAAAATAATATTTATTTATCAGTTTATTAATAGCATGTGAGATTAAAAGATTACACACTCGTAGATAGTTAATGACATGAAGCTAACTAATTGAACGCTCGTATTATTAATGTCTTTTGACTCTTCACACCTAAAATTCAATAGTACTAAACAGAGCAATGTAATGGAGATGGGGTAGAGAGATAGATCAAATGAGAATAGTGAGATCGAACCCGACTTCTCAACATCTCAACTGCACTGCACAACAAAATCAGGCGAATATGCATGTTGAGTTGATGTAAGTTGATGCAAAATACTCTCTTCCAGCACTTAAACATAGAAAATTGCACGCAATATCAGATTGCACGTGCAATTCTCGAGCAATAAGCAGAAAACGTTTTGGTTTCGCAGTCTATACCTGGCGCTTGTCTTTTTACACTCTTTCCTGTCCACGAATAGTTATGATGTTGGTTCTCGACCTCATCGCACCAGTTTTCATCCCCCTACTGAAGCTTTTTGCAAAGTACTTAAACCTACCACACTCATGATGAATTAGTCTTATTATTATAATCGTTAATGTTATGTTATGCATTCGAATATTTATTTAAATAGTGTAAAGTTAAAACTATATACATCAGTACATGAAATCAATTTCAATAAGCATATTAAATAGTTATAATTCTCAGGGTCTGGGGTTCAACATAGTAGGCCATGCAGGTCGCACAGCACCGTCCATCTCCGAGGCTATGTTGTTGCTTGGCAGAAGAGAATGATTACTTCCACCTAATGCAAAAAAAGTACTCCAATAACTCCAACAGGTAATATTAAAAATGGTAAAAATACAAAAAAATTATACTTGCCTATTGCTGCCCCGCACTCGTTGCATTTGCCTTCTTGGTTAGCCCCTCCGCACTCAGTAATGACGTAGATATGACCATTAGGGCATTTGTACCAGTGACCCTGCTGCATTCCTAATGCTCTAATTATTAATTGTCTTTCTGCGTCCGATATACCTAGTCCAGTTCTGAGAACGTCTTCTAATTGCTGAGAACCAGAAAATAATTAAGATTAAGAAAGTTCTTGGCTACTGTGGTTCCAAAATCATAGAAACTTAAAACTGGTCGGTACTTACTGTAAATAATTTGCGTACTTGAACCTTGCTCGACTGTGTGTACGGCTTGTTTGATAAGATAGCTTTGATCACGAAGTCATAAATTGGCTGTGCCCTTGCGTGACCGTCGCCAAACTGCCTCGAAGAGCGTCTCAGGTAGGCTTGTTCCAAGTCAAAAACACGGTCCAATTCCCTGCTCAAGTCTTCCAACTCCAATCGTCCGAATGGTAATTGACGAGCTGTCATTTTCAGGAACAACTGTCTATACCGATTTTGAATATCCCGAGATAACTCCGGCCGCAGTTCGTCTTTTAAAACGACCTTCACAGCCTCGTCTGCGAACTTAGCGACAGCAGTGATACTGTCCATTGTGTATTCATCAACCTTGAATTTTAATACATTTATTGTTACTTACTTTGCTACATTCTTAACATTGATCTGATTCGGACAAGTAAGCGGAAGTAATACCTGCTTCGGAATGTGCCTTTCGTCTTTACCCCCTCTGCTGACAGGGACACTTTCAGCAAGTAATCCAAGAAGAAAATCATGCAATGTAGGGAAGTATCTTTTTAGTGAGTCACTTTCCCAACGTAGTTTCTTTATCAAACCGGCTTGAATGACAGCGACTTTCTTCTGATTTCCAAAAACACGTTGTTTTACTAGTACTACGTCATTGAGTCTTGTTTTGATGATGTTGTTGAACCGTCGACAATTTTTAATGACCGACCGACAACGAGGGCATAGCTTGATTCCGATTTCTCCTTCATTTTGAGACATTCTCATGTAATGCTCAAGGCCTTCTACTTCAATCGCATGTCTACAGTCAGGAAGCAGAATGAAACGGGCATCGTCGTCTTCTTCATTGCCGAACAACATAAACTCGGTTAACTCTTTTCTGTCGCATATTCTGCACTGTGGAGGACACGGTTCGCCACAAAATCCGATGCAAGGATGTCCGCAACTAAGAGTTTGTGTGCATGGAATGTTACAGGGCTCACGATCACACATTTCCCTACACAGTTTGGAACACCTATAGTGAGGGCACTGCCACGGGCACTTTTCCTAATGATAACACAACGATACAAAGATTAACTTATTTTTGATAACAGCTGCGTATAATTTTACTTCGCAGAAAACTTACGTTGCAATCCTGACATGGGGTTCCACATTTCTGTTTACACACAGAATGCTCGCACTTCATCATACAATCCTTGCCACAGGGAGGGCAAGATTTTGAGCAGGGAAACTCACATCTACATGCAGAGAATTTTACGTTTTACTAAACCAGTTAGATATTACTATTCTAGTTTACGGAAAGACACTTCAGTTACTTACACATGACCACAAACAAGAGCTTTGCCACATTGCGACTTGCACTTTTCATGAAAACGCCCTTGCATACAGGAACTACAAGTTCCGAGACAAGCATGTCCACAACCTCCAATTTCTTCTTCAAATATTGTTTGACATGGCTGATTGCAGTACTGAAGCATGATATTCTCACTCGACACTATAAAAAAATCACGATTTATAATAACACACACATAATTACCATAATTTTCTTTGAATAGTTTGAAAACTACCAGTTAAGCTAATTTTACAGGGAACTTCAGCATCAGTGTGTCCGCACGCTGCAATCCTCACTGGCTTCACCAGTACTTCACACAAGTCCCTACTAGGAATTACATTGCACGGTACTTCAATTGGATGGGTGCACTCCCGAATCCTCTTCTTGACTGGAATCTATCACACACAGACTTATCAATACCTCAATATTCTACTCCTAAATAGTTAGACAAGCTTCAAATCTTACAGTGCATGGTCCACAATCTTGGAAACACAAGTTTTGGCAAATGTGGTTGCAGTCGAGTCGTTTTTCACATTTCAAGAGGCATTCGTATCTAAGTGGATCACTACAGCAGGGCATTCGAGCGATGTGACCGCATTTCTCCAGCTTTCTGTCAACTTCTTCATTGCATGGTGGGCACTTAGTATGGCATTTGTGTTTTTTCTCACATTTGTGGGCTCCTTCTGCGTAAAATATCAGGATTTAGCAGAAGATACCAAAAGTATGTCTTAGACCACTAATCCTTCGGTAGAAAATATTACCTCCGGGACAAGTCCGAGCACATTCTTTCCTGCAAACATATCCGGCGTGTGTGGGATCATCATTGACATGACACAATCGTGTACAAGCGTGACCACAAGCGAGTCGGATTGGGCAAGGTGTCACACAGCTCACAGGTTGATTTTTTTCGCAACATTTGACTTCCCTCTACAAAATTTGAAGAAATACATTAATCAATGGATTTGTAAGTTGCTTTATATTTAGTGACTAGTATTTTATTTGATCAAACTTACGGAATGCCCACACTCGTCGAACAGTTTATTCACTCGGGTTCGGCACTTGATAACTTCTGGTTGAAACCGACATTCCGCATTTTGCTGATGACCGCAGGGTAGAGTTTTCGATACTTCAATCTTGCATGTCAGGCTAGCAGCATCAACCCAGCACTGAACTGTTCGTATATGCTTACAAGGCATCTGTTTTTCTACTTCTACTTTGCAAACAATAAGCTCTGGATCCTGGAAGCACGCCATATTCTCATGGTGCCCACATGGAAGTACTTTTTCAACAATAACTGTGCAAGCTATTGTTTTTTCATCTCTCCAGCATTCCGTAGTTTCGATGTGACCACACTGTAAAGCTTTTGGAATTCGTATTTCACAACGGGGGCAGGGTTTTTTGAAGCATTTACCTGTGCAGTCATGCTGGTTCGGGCATTGGAGAAGACATGGGAACTGGCAACGGTAGTTCTTGTGCTCAATATCTAATGTGTGGCACACCTTGTTGCAGTTATGAGAGCAGGGAAGAACTACATCACACGCTTTGTTACATCCACCTTCAGGTACTTTAACTCGAAAATCTTCCTCCTTGTGGATTTCTGATATTGTCCCATGGATCTGACACTCTAAGAACATAGATGATCCAATTCGTGCCTTGACGGTTAGCTTATCTTGAATTTGTGACCATATTCTGCTTTTCTGGGACAGCATATTCATATTTCCGACTATGTAAAGTCCATGCCTGCAAAAAAAGCTCAGCGTCAATCAATTGGTATTCAGCTTTTTCATAAGATCTATTAAATTCTTACTTTGCTCTTGATAAAGCCACGCAAACTCGATTGTCAACATTGAGAAATCCTATTTTGCTGTCTACGTTCGATCGTACCAATGAAAGTAGAATTATGTCGTTTTCTTCTCCTTGAAAATTGTCCACGCACGTTATTTTCACCTCGTTGCAATTAGGAACGTTTCTGAAAGTCTTCTTCAATAAGAACATCTGTCCCGTGTATGTTGTTAAAACGGTGATTTGATGGGGTTGGTACCCCTGAAGAAGCAGATATCGGCAAAGTGAAGACAGGAAATTAGCTTCAAACTCGTTAGATTTACTCATGGAGTCGGAATCCTGGAATATTTGAAATAATCATGTGAACTCCCCGCAAGTAGTTTAATTTAAGATCAGTTTTCGATTGTACAATAAATTACAGATTTCTCCAGTTCCGTATGACAGAAAAAATACAAGCTCTCTGTCACTCCCATCACTTTTGGATA
>JAQGAD010001231.1:0-21902 GCA_034696625.1 Isotomurus palustris | reverse complement strand
GAATACGCTTATCACCCACTGGGTAGGGAAACACCGAAATAAAATCTAGTGAAAATGGAGAATAAAGAGTTAACTAATAAAATCTTTATTGAGGACGACAGATCCTCACTCTACCAAGTTCAAAGACACAATGACATTCACTTTCACTAACAAGACAAGAGAATGACACAATTTTCACTTTACATCATTTTCATAGCAACAAAGCAACTCTCATCACTACAGATACTTTACAGAATAAACATAAATACACATATCACACTATTACTCCGGGGGTGCCAATTCGTATCCGGGGTGCCAATTCGTACCCCGGGGGTGCCAAATATTTAGTCTACTCATAAATTCTACACTATTGATAAACTTTAGATTACAATTGACAACTATAAAAAATTACAATTTACATAAGGGCACAAATCACTGGTTCATCAACTATTCTACGATTTCCTCGCAGACATATAACAATTTGTATCCACTTCATAGTAGTATCACTTATTACAAAATCAGAATACAAATCTCATTTTAATATTTTGCATTGGAATAACTAATATAACCAGTGCCAAGGATAGCCCAACATGTGATCTCTCGGCAGCGAGAATTTCTATTCAAGGTTACAGGAACTTCCTTCAAGAAAAATGTATGACTACCTTTTCGCAGAATTTAAATTATCAGAAACAAATAACTAAAGCAGCTTAAACTCATTTCACTGTAAATCTAATGTCAACCATGACTAGAAACGGGATGATTGACTTGTTTCATTATTGCAGACGAACATACGCATATTCCGACAGGCATTGGTTCACTTCAATTAAGTTTACCTTAATTGTCAATAAAGAATATTGTTTTATTGTTCTTTGCGAGTTTATCTTATTGTGGTATTAAATGTATATTGCCAGCTACATATCCACACTGAGGGAAAAACAATAAATTTTGTACGCGTAATCTTCTGACATTTATTCAATAGCTAGCATACCTTCCTTTATTTAGCAAAGCTCTATCATGCTAACTCCACTTTCAAGTATAATCATATGCGTGGGAAACTTCTTCCTATGTAATGCAATTAAAGCCTTTTTTCCAAGAATTGCGTATCCAAGTATGGCTGTGTATTTTCCACATTTAGTGTTTCCTTAAGATACTTATACAACCACATAATTGCTCTTGACTGTATAGCAACGTAACCTGAAGCGAAGTTGCATTTCCGTCTCAGTCTTCTGTTGGAAATTCCATCTTTCTTTACTTTCAAGTAATATCATGCGAAATTGTGCTTGTCCATCAGTCAGTTCTTCCATAAACTTCGTTCAATCACATTATGAACATTCCTAGCTTGATATTAACTTTTGTGGTGTATTCTGTCCAGTTCTGTTCCTCTGTATTGACGCACGACGACGTCCGTGCTTTAAAAGAAAACAAATTAACGTCTGAGGTAAGATCAAACTTAAACCTTATTAATGACGTTTACTAAAATAACTTCACTTTTATCGGTAGTTTCTACGTTCCATGTACAAATATATACCAACTGGAAATAAATGTATGAGACAAGAGTTTTATTTAGGTAAATGGGTTAAAGGCAAGTTCATATCTTCAAATAGTAAACTCAACATAAATATCTTTCATAAAAACGAGTGTTCAGATAAATATCTGACTGTGGTTGAACCAAAGAATTTCAGTTTGATATCAAACAAGCAGGCGAGCATCTTCGAGAGGTACGGAATTGTTTTAATTGCATGCGCGTATCGTATTATATTGGTACTCACTGCAAAAAAGCGATACATTTGTAAAAAATAAATCTGCTGAACTAAATTCGTTTAATTGCTTAGGAACTAAAGTGGAGGAATGAGACCCGAATGGACACAATTCTGTACGAAGATTTTTCTGACATCGAAGCTGACTATCAGCTGAACAGCATTGATCAACTGGGCAGACCAAGTACAACGAAAACTGTGAACAAGGAAGAATGTGAAAGAATTAAAAAACATATGTGATTATTTCAGTTCTTCTCATTCTTTTTGAAACTTGGAATTTCCCCCACGCAATAATTTCAGGAAAACGACATCAAATGGAAAGATTCGTGTTTAAAATGTTTAAAGATGTAAATATCAAATTGAGGGAAGCACATCAAAGGAACCCAAATGTCACCGGATTTGTTGGTTACACAAATCTCAAAGGATTCAATCTGGTGCAGCAAAGATGCAAAGAATGTAAGAGAAGCCGAACTATTGTAATCACAGTTCAACTTAATTTTTTGGCTTTTTTCTTCTGGTTTTAACTCAGGCATTCCATTCTACACTTCAATCATCCAGGGTTTCGAAAAACACTATCCTGATTCTGTTGCGAAGTCTGTGATATTTAATAGTAAGTAAATATATTTCCATAATATTCTAAATTTCAATGGAATACTTGCAATCAGATAAATAAATGTTTATTAAGTTCCAGGATCTTTTGAGGGATATCTCAAAGGAATAAAGTCGGCAATGTCAAAAGACCTTCTTCAAAGATTAAAGATTTACGGAACAAACAAAAATACATGGCCCGATGATCTTCGTCAGTTTGTTGCAAACTACGAATCTGAACAGGATTTCAGTATTGCGGGAATAAGATAAGAACCCGAATACCGCATATTTGCTTCGAGAAAAAAGCAGTCTATATTTCTTATTATTTAAGGTATTTAAGACGCCGTGTCTGCTAAATAAATCGATAACGCCTATTTAAAATGCAAAGAATAGATTATTTCAATGCCTAATATCATTATTCTTATTTGGAAAGAACCTAAGGCCATGTAGGGAGCAGCTGGTTTGTTTACATGAGGTTATGAGGCCTTTGGGTTTCGTATTTCGCCAAGGGACACTGAATTTTGTTGAATTTTACACACACAAAGCTAAATACCTTCTGAAATGGATGTGGGATAAAACAATTCGCCTGCAGATCATTTTTCTTCCAAATTCCTTTCAATTACAAGCTTTAATGCAGGTTTTGGTTCTTTTGTATTGCGATCCTATAATATCCAAAATCAGATGAGAATAAAATAAGTCGTGTGCCGAAAGTCCATGGATTTGGCATTGTACCGTTAAAAAACACATGGATTTAAAAAGGAAAAGTAAATAGAGATATATTTAGTCCGATCCAATTATTTAATTTAAGCAACCTGAAATTGAGTTTCATGGTGCTATAGAAAATCTCAAAAATACTAAATATGCAGGCATCTTAGATTAGACAATGTTTTTTCCTTTCAAGGATCCCGCCATGTAAATTCTACGTTGCGTGATCACATCGGAAATTTCGGAGAAAAAGCGATAACCATGATATCTTGGAGTCTTATATACATAAATACATATTGAATTTTCTCCTGCTACTTCTCAAAATGTCAAGCTAAAAATAAAGGTTTGGCAAGCATATTTTTGGTGATAAACACTTAAAGTATTTAAATAGTTAATTATGAATTCCTTGTTCAGTTTTACAGCCCAAGCTGAAAAGGGAGGGATACTTCTCAAAACTCCAAACTAAACTTCACGACAAGCAGTCTCTTTTGCCAAGACAATTTGTAATGGCTAGATTTCAAACATCTTACAAAATATTTAAAATAACTCAAATACAGTGGGCTCTGAGCCCGAAACCTCCTTGTTTTGTCGAGAAACGCTGGATAATAATCAATATTATAATCGGCTGATAAGAGACGGACATTCCAATTTGGGTTATATTTCTTATCGGCTTAATGAAAGCGTAAAAAATTCTAATGCGAGCGCTTTTCAATTAAAATGATGAAGTAGTAGTATAATTTTATCAAACATTTAATGAATATTTTTGAAGACGACAATTTTAATTGGCCAGTTAGAAGCAAAGGAGCCCATCAGGTTTCATAAAATTACCCCCACAGAGTACCCGTGGGCCAGGTTTGATGAACAAGGTTCACAAAACCCGATACTTTATGAATACAGATAGAATTTTAAATGAATGCAATAAAATTCGGGAATTGGAAGCAAAACGCAAATTAGGGTTAAACGGTTGTGAACCCCATTGAACACATTAAGTCAAACAATTCGTCTTCAATGGAATTCTTGGATTCAAATATACGAATCGGCAAATATATAGGAAGCAAAAACCCCATCGGGTACAACACGATTGACTCCAAAATTTGATACGATCTTCCTATTTACTGCAGCATCAAAAGTTAAAGTCTCATTTGTCTTCCACTTTTCCTGCTCGAAAAGAACTTTCTGTATACCTGAGCTCCCCTGCAGTGCCAGTGCACCAACACACTACTCAGTACTCACGAGTGATGTGTAATGTGGGAACAGACAGAACTTCAATCAGATTAGTTGATTCGATCTTGAGTTATCAGAAAGACAATGCACAGACGGACCGACAGACATCACACTAATCTCACCAGGAAGGAGTTTCCATTGCCAGGAGAGTTGAGGGGTGTGTAATATACCTTTCGACTCGTCTCGTTGTGTAAAACAAGGAACTGAAATCAGTTCCGTGTTTAACTAATATTGGACCATGTAGGGTCTCGTCAATTTAGCACGCGGTTCCATTTGAATTGCGTGTGAAGACCCTCACACATCCTCCTCTCCAACACTCGCCACTCGCGAGAGAACGTTCCACTCAACCCCCTTGCTAATCTCGCGACTCGTCTAATGGCTTAAAGCTACTTTTCTTTCACTCTTACGGAAGTCCGTACAGGAAGAGGAAAAACTTAACATATGGCGGGGTCGAGATTTCTTCTCCTCTATTGCGCGCGCTATTTCGAGTGGATCCTGCAGGGCCCATTTTAATTTTCACACGGTACTGACTTCACACCTTTCTTTCACGTTGCCAGACGAGCCGGTTGGTATATTTACATTATACAACTGCCAACTCTCCTGGCGAGCAAAGACTCTCCTAGTTGACTGGGCTAAAAATGCACGTTTTGAAAGCGTATTTCTGCGGTGATACACACTTAAAGTAATAAAGTAGTTAATTATGAATTCCTTGTCCAATTGTATCGCTTATGATCATGCTGCAAAGTGAAGGATACTTTTCAAAACTTCTAACCAAAGGTACACTTTTTGCAAGCACATTCCTTCGGTGATTTATACTTAAGTAAATTAATAGTTATTTATAGTGATGCAAGAGTTTCGTTTATTTTCCGTTTAAACAAACGTTTTCGTTTCGTACGATTCGTTTCCGTTTCGTTTTTCGTTTCGTGTTTTCCGAAAAACGAAACGAAAAGAAAAGGTTTTTGGTAGAAACGAAACGAAAACGGTTTTTTCAAACGCGTTTTTTCGTTTATGACGTTTTATCCTAAATTGACACTTTTTTGCGAACATTGTATGAAATCGTCCATACTTGTGCGAAAATTGTATGAAACTGTCTATGTTTTTGCATATGTAGATAAAAATTAAATTTAGTTTGCCAAGTTTATCATAATTTGTCCCGAATTTCTTGCAAAACCTGCTTGATTTTGCGTGCCAATTTTAATAATTTAAAAAAATCAAAAACTCGTTTAAACGTTCGTTTATTCGTTTTTGTCACAAACGAAACGAAACGAAACGTATTTTAAGTTTTTAGTCGAAAACTAAACCAAAGATTCGTTTCTGAGGTGGAAACTAAACGATTTGCAAAAATTGAATACGAAACGAAACTCTTGCATCACTAGTTATTTATGAATTCCTTGTTACAATTTACAACTATAACATTCCTATCACACCAACTATTGAAATATGTTGCTTGACAAACTGGTTTGGTGACTCAAAAGCGACAGTTTTCACAATTCAGAGTTCCAACCTGAATATTCACAAATTTCATTTCCAGGGAACTGCGATTGTTTAGAAATCGAGACATTTTTGTCTTACACTGAAGCCGGGATAAGATTCGTTTTCAACTTTTGTTAGCAAAACAAAACTTTGTAGCTAATTGCATCTCTATTTTGGGAATTGTACTCGGCATTAGTTGTGTAAAAATATGCCTTTTGGTATGGTGAATGTGTACGCGAAGGAAATGAAAGGCACACTCTTCTTGTCTCACTGCAGCCTCAGCCCAACCTGAACTGGTTATATTTATTCTTGGGAGATCTTTTATACTTACAACCCTTCACAATTGACCTACATTCACTGAAAGTGAATGCAAGAATCTACATAATACATTGACAATATTTTGTAATAGTCGGGTCATCACAGTGGCAAAACAATGCAAAAGTGTGGAAAGGTCCATTGGGTAAGAAAAAGGGATTTATTAATGCGAATCTTATTTAAGAATCTGGCATGATAATAGTGCAACCTTTGAGTCTGAATCGTTTATCAACTAACGGCATTACATTGTCAGGGAAACTAGACCAACTGAATACAAAATAAACTTGGCGTGCTATAAGCTTCTAAGGTAATCTTTTAAGTGAACATTGGATTATGTCTTAAAACGAATGCATTCCCTAAACGAGTAAACTTGTTCCACGTAAGCATTTAAAAATGGGCTTTGTTTTTGCGAATTAAATAGTTTTGTATGGTTGTGCCTTAAAAGACGCATTTTTGCTGAAGCCAACAACTTCATGAACGAACAAAATTGGGACTTTCCACAACTTGTTGTTAGAGTACTAGTCATTGGTGTGTCGCGCGTATCAACCCTTCACTCGTATTTCTAAGATCTTAACCACTACGTTAACCCTTCAGAACACAGGAATTCCAGCAACATGAATTCCAGTATTATGAACGCCAGTTTATACCGCAAAATAATATTATGCATATTGTTTGCATCAGGATACTCTACAGAAGGACTCAAAATATCCTTGCCGTTCAAGCTGCAGGAAATCATTAGTATGTCAGAGTCAGGTTGCTTTTTTAGTATATATGTTTCTGAAATCGAGTCCGTGAACTTTTATGCTCCCCAATTTCCTGTGGAGATCACGGATTTAAACAAGATTGACAAACACAAGGTGATGTCATATGGTATCATAAATGGAAGTATTTATACACCAAGAAAAATAAATAGAATGGGAGTCACATGCAAACTTACAATTATATACATTCGCAATCCTGCGAATCTGGACTGGATGATAATAAAACTCCTTCAAGCAAGAGAATTACCTGTTAGCCTAATAAACATTGAATTCTTTACAAGTATTGTCACAAAACTAATCAGTTCTTCTTGGCTGCGTATCAGTAAAGACGTTCGCATACTTTACACATTTAAAACAGAAACCAGTTTACTAATAGCACAAATGGAAGGTTTAACAATGATTAACTTTACAAATTTGTTGATAGACAATTTTTATAAATCATCTTGGCACAGATATATTCTATTTCTCTGGGAAAACAGCACAGTAAATACATTTAATCGTGCTGTTTTGTGCATACCTGATTTTGTGAAAGATTATATCTGCATACATGTCAAATCTTTCACGCTTCGCAGTATAAAAGTACTGCGAGGTACACCACTTACATGGAACATCTTTAGCGTACATCATCCTAAAATTGCAAGTAGAATTCTACACCTTGCAAACGCAGTGTCTTTGAAGTGGAAAATTCTAACATATTCTGCAAAGCTATACAGATTGATTGAAACCAGTGGGGGAGAAATGGAATCTTTAACATTAACGAGAGCTGTACCTCTCGTGAGGGCCAAACCTGTTTACTTTTTTGTGCTGTCCGAACTGTTTTCAAAACTAAACTACACTTCAGCCATTAAAAGGGGTAAAGAAGCTCTATTCAACACAATTTTTGTTCCAGGGAGCAGATTGCCTCTAAAATTCAACTCAGTTAAAGCCACTGAGGCCAAAGAATTCAGCTGGAGTAAAGAAGCTGTAGGCATGAAACATGAGGAATATTGGGCAATTACCTGCTACAGAATACCATCAGTAGCATTTACGATGTACAAAACTCCGTTCGGAACCAGTATCTGGGTTATGGTTGTTTTGTGCAGTGCAACGTTAGCTATTTGGCTGAAAATATCTACTCCAAAAATACTAAAAACAGCCTTTGGATACACTTTGTTCCTGTTTTCTAGTGCTGTGAATAACGGTACTAATGTTCCCCGAATTTTGTGGCAAAATATTCCATTTCGTTTAGCTTGGACCCCATGGGTGTTGGCATGTGTCATACTTAACAACTGTTATATTAGCCTACTTATTTCAAATTTAAATGCACCGTTCAGTGGCCAAAAACTGACGAATTTCACTTCCCAAACATTGTGTGATTCAAATCTGGGAATCCATTTCTTCAAAAATTTCAGTTTCAACGGAACTTTGCTGCCCCAAAATATTCCTGAATCTCTAAAAGTTATTCAAACCGAGTTTCTAAATGCTGCTAATTTATCGTACAGTAGAATGACATCACATCAAAGAAATTTCAATGCTGCGTTATTCTTTTGGTGTCCAGGATCACTTTTACTTAGTTTTGCCGCAGCTGTAGGAAACCTAATTAATGAAACACTGAAGAATGAATACTTGAAAAATTACATACCAGATTTGTTAGGAAATCAAAAATATTTCGAGGATTTCCATAACGACTCTTCCTGCTTCAGCCTTCTGTCTCCTCCGGTTGATCCGGGTTCAGACATATTTGGTGTTGTTCCTAAGGCTTATGAACTAGTTGTGGTAAGTTTAGAACTTCTATACGACTCTACAGGAGAAAAGACACAGAGCATTGCGAAATATATACAACCCAAGCAAAGGCACTTTCCTCGGTTCCCCGAAAAGCTCAAGAAAAAAAATCCGTATGAAATTAACGATACACTTAATCTACCTCCCTCACTACTACCTTACTCATTCTCGTTTGTTTCTTTACTTTCACGCCATGTGCAAACGTATGGCTATTTTATTCAGGAAGCAGCAATAGAGAACGAGTTAACAGACTGCGGAAAATCAGTTTTCATCGCGAAAATTGAAATTATAACGGCAGAGTTGAAATATTTAACAAAGTCTTATCCTACTCTTAATTTTTACCAATCTACCTCTCCACTATTCAGCAAAATCACCGGATGGGATTTTAGTAAAATTCCGGCCGGCACCAAATTACCTGAGTACATACAAGCATTCTCACAAGAGACTGGAATGCTTAGTTTTTTGGAAAGTATAGTCAGTTTTTCCGACTATTTGCAAAGAAGGAACTACACCTCAGTCTTCAACAAGAACAAAAATGTTATACCTTTAAATTTTTTCGGTCCTTTGAAGACGATTTTTCTAATTTTCGTGGCGTTGAGTGCGATGTGTGTAGCTTGCATCCTAACAGAAATCATGTATTTTAAGGTTGAAATTCAAAAATGTATACTTATAGGAAGGTCAACAGCGTGCTTGTTCCTTTCAAACCTGAAATTACTTAAGCAAAATTGTCCACCTCCAAAAAGAAGCAAATCATCGAAAAGTTCCTCCGGTCCGCGCGTACGTCTGAGTCTGAAGTCCAACTTATAACATCTCACAACTAACAACCAGTTGTAAACTATAATTCTAAATCCCGCTTTTGTAGGTCAACCTGTTGTGCACAGGATTAAACTTTAACTTGGGATGCCAACAACAGAGCTTAAGATAGTAGATACATAGTGAATTATCCACATACATGCTTCTGGCCACCCTCCGATTTTAAAACCCATGCTAACCCTTGTTATATTCCCACATGTTATTCTTTGCACTATGTGATCACATCGGAATCTTATAAGGAAAGTGATCACCATATTTTTTTTTAATGCATGAGACTTGTATGCACGTTTTGTTTTCTCATTCTGAATTTCATGCTAGGAATCCTTAGTTCACTTGAATTAATCAGGAAAAATATTGATAACTGCTAACTGGTTCAAAGGTTCAATCTATTTGCCCATTCTATTGTGCCGAAGTCTAAAGGGCTTAATAATAACCTTTCCTCATTTTGCACTATTAGAATATTCATTAGTGAATTCAACTATGTATAAATGAAACATATTTTCATTCTTACAGTTAGTAGTCACTAAAGTATTTGTTTGTTCTTCTTGAGTAATGTCATAAACATCGCCTTCCTTTGAGTTACTTCCATGGATACTAATACATTCATTTTGTAGTGTGTTAGGAATTGCGCTTTGATCAATGACTAATATTCCTTTGCATACAAGAGTAGCGCTTACAAGGAAATTACTTGCATGCTATGAAATACCGATCTCCCAAATAATTTGTTTCCCTATAGGCTTACTCTAAAACAGTGAGTATGTGTTCAATCTTATTCCATTAAAATATCGTGTAAAGAAGCACAACGGTAAAAAGTAGTTTGTAACTGAAGGAACTGTGGATTCAGAAATAGGTCAGAAGTTAAACATGCCAAGAAGTAAAGGTGCTCTCATACGTGCTTACGTCGGGTCGAATATAAACCGAATAAAAGTGCGGTTTGGGATTTCGTAAGTGAAATTATTCTTGCGGACCCCTCAGCTAATATATCATCTCATCAGACAATTGAAGGGATCATAAAGATTGAGACAAATCAAAAAATGTCTGTCTGATGGGCACTAACGTAAGTATTGATGATGTCCTTAATGAAATACCGAAAGAAATTCATGTCTACTATTCTTGAGAAATAAACCTTCAAATCACATTTGTCCAAGGTCCTAAATTTTAAAAGCGTAAAGCAACAAAGTGTTACAGGTTGTCTCACTTGAGGCTTTTCTAAGGACGAGATTTTTGGGGACAGATCTCGAAAATCTCTGTGGTTTTAACCCCGTGACACGGAGTATTCTGGGATAACGGTGAATAACTGCTTAAAATTAAAAAAAATCAGCTTTTGACCACAAATACATAATGACAAGGCACCGCAAATCAGTAAACAAATAAGATCTTCGCAGTTATGTGGACAACACGAACAATACAATCTAATATGTAATAGTAATAACAAATGAACGAACACAAGCAAGTCGAACAATTATACACTTTACACACACTTCACACTTCCAAATTACACCCGAAATAGTCTTAAAAGAACGTCAGTCTCGTCGACATTCTTTTCAAAGTCTTCCAGCTCAAACTTAAACAAGAAAAATTCAATGAACTATAAAATAACTAAAAGACTAATCTTTTACTCAGGTCTTAAAGACACGAAAAAGTGAGATGCTAGATAGTCTGGAAGCTCCCTCTTCGGCTGAAAAACTAAACAGTAATAATAATAATTAAGTTTATGATTGTTCATAATACAAGATACATTTTAATAACCAACCTATGGACACAGGTCCTAACCTTAAGATCAAGCAGCTTAAATCTAAGCTGGATAAATTACAAATTATAGTGTTGAGATCTTATTTATTTAGGGATTGACTGGGCGCTCGTCATGATATTTATTATAATGTATTTGTTGTCAAAAACTTATTTTATAGGAAACGACATCTTTAAACGGTTCGTAGAGGATCAGATATTAGTTTTTATTTGTGAGCTTTCGACAACAAACTGTTGTCTTCATCAGACGCAATAAAAATTATTTTTTTAGTTATACAGTTATTCACCGTTATCCCAGAATACTCCGTGTCACGGGGTTAAAACCACGGAGATTTTGGAGATCTGTCCCCAAAAATCTCGTCCTTAGAAAAGCCTCAACTGAGACAACCTGTAACACTCTGTTGCTATACGCTTTTAAAATTTAGGACCTTGCATTTGTCCTGTTTAATATTGATAACGCAATGTTTTAACAGCTGATCTCAGGAGTCTTAAAAAATGTAATTCTTATGTACAAATCAGTGCGAATAAATTCAATTTCCCCAAGGTTTTTAATGCACATGTAGATTACATAGTTCAATAAGGTAGGAATAGTGTAAATCTTGGATTATTTATGCACGTAATAAACGTGACATTTGAATGCAATCCAAGTTTGTGAATTTCAATTGTTTATTTTAATTCCACCTTCAAATCGCAAAAAACCATATCGCTTAAAGAAAACACTCGTATGCCTAAAACTCAAAACCATCATCACATTCATTGTAAATTGTTCCAACATCACATCCACCAACACTTCTTCCTGATCCTTTTCAATCTCCTTGAATAATTCCCGTTCATATTGCTGTTTAACTGTTCCGTAAACTTTAGGAGCTCTGCTGGTCTGAGGACTGAACAACGGCCGCACTGCAGATAACACAACTTCAAAAACGCATGGAGCTGCGAGAAATAAAATTTAGTCAGGCAAGGTTAAAGAATAATTAATTTGAAGTAGGTAAATAAGAAAAATGCAAGACTGGACTTACTGTTTGCCAGAAGAACGTTGTGTCCTAGTCCAGGAAATCTTGTTTCATACGTACTCACGAAAGTTACGTAAAAATAAATGCCTACAAAAAAATTCCTGATATTATTCGTACTCATTATCGCTAATTAATAAATGTAGGTACAATAAAGAAACAGTACATTGAATACATCCTTGCTAAATAACAGAATATCCAGCCAAGTCTGCGATTAAGTTGGCTTGGGAAATATTCTGTCCTTCAGATTGAAGTTACCTAACTTGATTATTCATGAGGTCTAGACATCGATAGAGGTATCGATAAAATATTTGCTGTTCTCCACGAACTACAGCTCTTCGAAGATGCCATGAGCCGAAATTAAGAAAGGCAACTGAACAAAATAATTAAGTTTCAATTCACAGACACATACAGTAGGCAAAAAAAAAATAAGGACATCTTCAAAATTCCACGATGACTCATAAACTGTTGCGTGATAATAAACTCACTTGGTATTCCTTTTTTATCCTTAGCTGAATTCCTGAAATTCAATCGTTCAGACTAGCCAGACTTGTGTTCTTTAGGGATTGTATCCATTCTGTTGCTTCTTCTCGATTTAAAATTCTATAGAAATTCACAAGGCAGAACACTTTTAGAGAAAAAAACTGACCTCTGCATTTAATTATTTGTTGACGTGAAATTAAGAAATTAAGGTTTGGCAGAAAGGTTTCAGGGAATTTTTTGTTGGGGAGACTTAAGAAAGATTCATCTCAATTAGCATCGTCCTCGCGAGATTTAAATCGAAGTTTCTCGCTATGAAAAGAAGAAATGCAATGACTTATTCGTTTTTATTCTGTTATTCTTATAATGTACCGTTTCCGTTTCAATCTTTGCTGATTGATATCGTTGTACTTTAAAATGAGTTGTCAAGTATTCTCACCTCTTCACAATTGAACAAGATAAATGTTCCTCTTCATGTAATCATGAGGAAGTTGTGACTCCACAGACTTCCGGAACTAACAACAAAATTGTTTTGCTCATTCAAAAGTTTTGCATTATTATTTGGATAATATGTTTGTTCAAATGTCGATTCAGTAGAGAAAAACGGAAATTATTTAGATTTATTCGTCGCTTCATTCCGACGGGAGAGATAAACTTGAGAAACAAGACGATTGAACACGACCCAAATCATTTAATCCCAGTTTTGTTGGAATGTTTGACTTTCACATGACGATTGAGTTGATTCCTGGCTCCGGTTTCGAAAGAATACTGCGTGCACTTAAAATATTTCTCTCCTGTGTGTGTTAGCATGTGCAAAGCTAACTCGTGAGGCAACTGGAAGCTGCGAGAGCAAAAGTAGGACTCGTGTTTCAAAACAATTAAGTTCTTGTGAGCCATTCGAATGTGATTTCTTTAAGCACGATTTGTGTAAACATTTTTACAAAATCTACAAGCTTTCAAAGGCATTTCAACTTTATGCACGTTGTATTCGTGAGTCTTTACAATTTGTCGATTAATTTCTGTAAAGGGGCAAAACTGACACTTCTCTGAAAATTCCTTGAGATGATTTCTCATCATGTGGTGCTTAAGCCCCCATCTGTCATTGAATCGCCGATTATTCGGAAACACACAAAAATAACATTCGAACTGAGATTCCTTCGTGTGTGTTCGCATGTGGGAATTCAGACTGCTTCTGGTTTTGAATCCTGTTGAGCAAATGTTACACTTGTGGGATTTCTTTGTATGCACACTAGCCAGGTGATTTATTAATGAATATTTTGAACTTGAATTTAATCCTCCATGAGTTTGGCACAAATCACAGAACCACTCTCGGACTTTGTTTGTTTTGTTTTTGTTTTGGTTGGTTTGCTTGTGAACACGTCGAATATGTTCATTTATTGTCCATTCTGCGCCTATTTTTCTACAAAACAGACACGTTTTTAAAGGGACAGAAACATTGTGCACCTTCCGCTCGTGAGTGGCCATACACTCATGGGAAATATCTCTGAATGTGCAAAACTGACACTTAACTGGAAATTCCTTGAGATGATTTCTCATGAGGTGAAAATTCAGTGCCCACTTAACCTGAAATCTCTTCTTTGGAGAAACACAAAAGTAACATTCAAACTGGGATTCATTCGTGTGTGTTCTTATGTGTAAGTTTAAATTGCCTTTTGTTTTGAATCCTCTTGAGCAAAAGTGTCACTTGTGGGATTTTGTTGTGTGAACTGAATTCAAATGCAAGTTTAAATCTTTTTTAGAATGAAACCTGTTTTGATTTGGACAGGATTCACAAACAAACTCTCGTTTTTTGTCAGTAGTGTTGAGGATTCGCATATGCCTTCTGAAGCCACTTTCGTCAGCAAAGGATTTATCGATGCACACATCACAGCGGAAGGGTCTTTCGTATGTATGCAATCTTGTGTGTCTGTTTAGATCTTGGAACTTTTTAAAAACCTTTTTACAAAAATAACACTTTTCAGGTTTCACTTCAACCATTCTGACAGTTCTTCCTCCAACTGTTTCAATATCCAGCAAACAGATAGATATTTATAATGCAATGCAGTTGATTACTTTTTATATCACGTAGTGTTTTAGTTACTTAAAAAATAAATTATATGATGATCCTTGTTTTCATATCAATTACAAACTTCAGTGAATTAAATTAAGTATTTAGTTATTATTTTGGTGACTTACAGAAGTCGGCAGAATTAAAAGAAGTAAATAATCAACAGCGGTGGCCCAGTTTCTCACAATGACAGTTTTGATTTGGTTAAGGTTCTTCGTGACACTGTACAGAAACATCACCCAGCATGAGTAATTTTAGGCTGCTGAATTCCACTGATGAGAAATGCCTCTGGTTTGAAGGATTGATTGAAGAATAAGATAACGCATTATTCGTTATCTAGATTGCGAGATTTCATTGATGTTAGAGTGGAATGAGAGGAATGTGATGCAACGGAAATCTGATGGATACGTGATAATACGTAAAGTCCTGGGATGTTTTATGACTTGACTAAAGTAAAAGGCAGGAAACAGCAGGGTAGCTATGGGAGATAGCAGATTGTCAGGTCAATTCTCCTTCTAGGTATCCTGAGGAAACAGAGATAAGAAAAGTATTCTTAACTAACTGTAGTTAAAATTGAAATACGATTCCAGTAGAACACAGTGAGAAGTATTACGTGATGGTATCATTCGATGGGTTTTGTCTGACAGGTCTTTCGCGTATCTGGTAAACTGATTCCAATATAAATATAAATGCTTCTTTTTCAGTCAGGGCTACATTTAAAATCAGTACACTATGCACTAGTTCTAAATTTAATGATCTCGTTCAAAACATCCTTGATGTCCACAGAAATATTTGTTTAGTGTTATGTCCATTATTGATTAGCATTGTTTAATTTTACCTAACCTAAATGTTGTACGAATTATTATACTTTAATAATGAAGCCTGAATTGTTGATGATATCTAGAGGTTCTACATTATAAGCTTTTTTCAAACATAGCAGAAAAAGATTAAGTCAACTTTTGAGTGATAAAAGTCGACAGTGATGACAACGCTGCAAACTCACATTAGTTCATAGGATACTTTTGATCATCTTAACACCTAAAAGTTACACGAAAACTAACACTGGAATCAATACATTTTATTATTTTCATTTTATAACAATTTCTCGTTTAACTCTATACATTTGTGATACATCTCTCTGCAGGGGAAACGGGGAAACTTACAAAACCTAACGCATAAGTTCTAAATGGCCCTTAAAGTTATGAATTGAAATTGCGAGTTTTAAATTAATTTCAGGTCTCCTTTTACAATTGTCAACCTTACGAGATGCGACTTGCGCACACACAATGTGAAAAGTTAAAATCCATTTCTTTTCACTCCTCTATGTTAAATTAAATTTTCTGTTCAAAGATCTTTTTATTTCCACCTACCATTTACCTAAGTAAAATCCAATTTAGTATTTGCTTGTCTCTAAAAAGACAATACCAGAGTTAGTGAGCGAATTGTTTAAACACTGCATAATAATTACGTCATGTCATTAGGTTCACTGGATCATATATCTGTGGAATATTACTCCGTTTGTAATAGCTGAAAGTCAATAACGTATATACTGGTTAATAATATTACTTTTTCTCAGTGTTACACGCATGGATAGATTTGATCTCCAAACGCTGGTAGAAACGTGTCAAACTGTTTAAAGCCTGAATACTCACATCAGAAGTCACAGTAAAATGTTGGTTGTAGCATTCCTCTTTGTAACTAACCGTTGGTACTTTCTTCCGATGAATTTAAACAGTATAACAGCAGCATTCTAACGTATAAGGATTGATGGGAATTGTATCGAGTGTCGTCAAATCGAGAAACGATGAGAACTGCAGTGGGTGTTTGTGAATTAAGTCCCTTAGGGTGAGTGAGGTAAGACTTCAAGGGTGCTTAAATGTAGTGTTGTCCTGAGATTTGTGCTTGGTGACTCCATCAACGTCCACAATTTTCAAGAATTAAGATTCTCCAGCGATTTGTACGAGATATTCGGTTATCATAGGTTTATTTGTGGATGCAGGTGAGGAATTAGATTGATTTGGATTTGGGGGAGTAAAATTTCAAAACCAGTATTTTCACCGATAAAATATGCAATTCTACGTTTACTTTAATCTGATTTCAAGTGAGTTTGCAGTGTACATCCACTCACCACTGTTGAGACTCCAGATCCGCTCAGTCCAAACACAATAATGCTTGAATTTCTGCCGTGTACACGCACACATGTAATTATATTATAGGTGAAATACAAAATGACCATCTGTATTATCATCGGGGACCCTGATACAAAATGTGTGTTTGTGTTGTGAGACAAATGAATGAATAATATTTATTACGAATATTATGAGCTACTACGAATTCTCTAAATTACATACGACACCAGATTAGAGTGAATGGACTACGATTTCTGGGAAATTCTCATACATTTCACACGGAATATACTTATCACGTCACCCAAATTCATTAATTTTGTCACCAAAGCTAATTAAAGTGTCACTCATGAATGTTGTCCCCAGGAACAATGAACGCGTCAGTAAACATATTAAAAAAAGTCACCGAAACATGTAGATACACTAAAAGCACTTATCAACATGGTCAAACAGAGAAGGTATATGTAACTTTAACATTAGTTACTTCACGACAACAAGAGAGGCTTATGTTTCAAATCACCTTTGCGCTTCATGTTTACGGTACTGCTAGGTGGATCGGCTGACGGTTTGACCTATTACATTTTGATGTTCGAGGTGTCAGTATTATTCTTCATGCGTTAAGCAAATAAAATGTAGTTTTTTTGACATAATAACTTATAACTTATATTTATTGAGTTTGAAAACGTTACTTCAATGTTTCATTTGCGAGAGTTCCAATTGCAAGTGAGTGTAAGAATAAAGAAGCAATAAGTGCGACAGAAGATCCTTTTTAGTATTAATCAGTATTATACCGAGGAAAAAATTGATTTCACTCACCCAACGGGAAGGACCTTGCTCAAAAGTAAATTTTTCAGATTCTCAAGAACTGACAAATGATGCATTATTGTGGATTCAAAACAATTATGAAGAACAGAAGGAAAGCAACATATATAAAGAAGATCTCCACACTGATTACATCTCCTTTTGCAAGGAGAAACAATTAAATCCACTCAGTAGACCTATCTTTGGGAAGTCTGTTGTGAAGCTATTTCCATCCTGCACTACACGTCCGCTTGGTCCGACAGGTCAAATGAAATACTTTTATTGTGGAATACAACGTAGAGTTCCTATGATTTACTGTCACTGCAAGTCTACAGACATTTCAGAACTGATTATTATGTGTGATGAGTGTTCCGTGTGGTATCACGGAGAATGCGTGAACATTACAGAAGCGGAGGACCTAACCGAATTCAAAATCTACTGTCATGATTCCAATTTGAAATCATTAAGTTTGGTGACATTTTTCATATCACTGGTGACGCTATGTATTAAAAAATAGTGACCAATTCAAGGTGACATTTTACATTATAATTGGTGACAAAAGTCATGAATTTTGGTGACGCGTTAAATACATACCATTTCACACAAACGACCTGCCATTACATACATAAAATCGTTTCCCAGGAAAATAGATCATCTTGACGTTAGATTACATGACGTGTGATTCAAAAGCTAATTATAATAATAATAATCATTGAGTTTATTCCAAAATTTTCGCCATTACAATTCAATCAAAAATGATTATCCCCATAGTGGGCAATTACTAATCATTTCATTACTTAGTCAAATACAGTTCATAATTACAAAGGCAGGTCAATTAATATATAAGTTCAAGCCAACAATTACAAATACAAGTTTAACACATCAGTTTAGTAAACACTCCTTCAGTTTGTCCTTAAATGTAGAATAGCTTTTAATAAGCTTAAGGTCACGAGGAAGATCATTCCAGAGAACCACACCATTGTAGGCAAAACTACTCTTACCTATTTCCGTTTTCGGAATAAAATTACGCGTTAAGTCACAGTCATGTCGCCTAGTTGAGTATTCATGTGAGAGTGAACATTTGGTGAAATAGGAATCGAAGTACGGAACAGCGTTCAATTTAATTATTTTGAACATTATACATAATAATCTGTACTTATTCATTTCTTCTGCAAATAACCAATTAAGATCATGTCGTATTAGATTAGTCACAGAATCATATTTACTAAGACCCAGAACAAGTCTTCCTAGTCTCTTAATCACCTTGTTCACAGTACATAAATATTTAGCTGCAGCACCACCCCACACACCTACCATGTAATCTGTCAGAGAGAGGACCATTGCAGAACCTAACATACAAAGTGATTGATGGCTAAAATAAGGTTTAATATTATAAAGACATCTTAATCTATAATAACATTTACGGCTTAATACACTTATGTGAGAGTTCCAATTTAAAAGCGGATCAAGAGTAACACCTAAGTATTTCATAGCTTCTTCACAGTACACATTCTTATTATTACACACTATGCTAAAGTTAGACATTAGTTTCGCAGAGAATTTTGTACCAAATACCATCATCTTAGTTTTATCATGATGCATAGGAAGTTGATTGTCTACACTGTAATCACAAACTCTACGCAAATCGCTGTTGATTCTCTCTCTTAAGGCATCCAGCTCAGTTAATTTACCAATAAAAAGAAACCCAGCATCATCAGCATACTTAAGTGCCTGACCATGCTCTAAGACATCAGGTAAGTCATTGAGAAACAATGAAAATAGTTTAGGACCCAGAATACTACCCTGAGGCACTCCTGCATAGTTTTGGTGTACATCAGACATTGACCCATTGATTGATACAAACTGATGCCTATCACACAAATAGCTTCTTAACCAATGATCAGATATTTTAAATTGAGTTGAAAGTTTGGCTAGCAGTTTATCTCTAGAAACACTGTCGAACGCCTTCTTAAAGTCTATCGTAACCAAAACGCACACATACCCCTTATCAATATTTAACTTAACAAAATCAGTAAGTGCAAGAAGAAGATGCTCGGTTGAGTGATACTTCCGGAACCCGAATTGGAATTTAGAAACAACGTCTCTTTCAGAAAGAAAAATATCTAGCTTGTTTAAAAACACTTTCTCCATCAAAAGCATGAGTGTAGGTGTAATAGATATCGGTCGAAAATGATCTGGCTCACAAGAATCTTCAATTTTTGGTACAGGTACAACACGTGATAATTTCAAGCAATTAGGAACAGAGCCCACACGAAAAGACATATTCATAAATATTTGAATCATTTCAGTTACATGGGGAATAGGAAATACTAATCCCCACATATACTTGGAGATTCCTGTGGTATCTGGGTTTTTACAGGATTTATGTTTTTGTTGCTTCCACGCTTTAAAAATATCAGAAGTACTAACGTCCTTAACACAAAAGTAGTTCGAGTCCGTTGGCGGAAAAGTTGTTGACTTTGAGGCTGTGTCGTAGGGTTCCGTCTGATAGAATATCATCTTACAGTAGTACTCATTGATCTGATTTAGGTCTATAGATTCATTCATTTGACCTTTTTTCTTTCCAAATTCCAGTCCGAAACTGTTGAGCGTTTTCCAGACACCGTTTTGGTCAACTGATCTATGAGTAAAGGAGCGTAAGTCGAGAGAAATAGATTTACGAATGGACTTAGCTATTCGTTTTGTTTCACCAAGAAAATAATAACTTTTACACGTTCGCCAGGATTGATAATAATAGTCTCTCTCCTCCATCAGATTACGAGTACGAGAAGATATAAAAGGGACCTTGTGACTTGATTTTACAGTTTTCACCTGAACAGGTGCAGCTTTGTTGAAGCATTCAATAATAGAGGTAGTCATTAGATCCAAAAATTGATTACAATCTTCTTTCCAACCCTTGAAGTCAATATTCGTCAGTTGATCAATAAAAGATATCCAGTCAATACAATCAAAGTTCCTTGAAAGTGTAACTCTCTCCTCCAAATTACATTTCTTTTCCTTTAGTAGACTTAAGTTAACAAGCGTAGCCTTGTGATCCGATACAAAATAGTCACAGACTCTTACGTCACTAAACTTATTCAGCTCATGCTTCTTGACTATAACATGATCAAGTAAAGCAAGTTCTCTCGTAGGTTCATTAATTAATTGTGTAAATCCAAGTCTTTCAATAATTCCAACATAGCGTTTTTGAGTGGGATCAAGATCAAGAAGATTGATGTTGAAATCACCCAAAACTATGACTGTGTTGCACAAGCTTGATAAATAGTTTAACAGAGATTCAATATTATCTAGATCACAAGCTAACTTTTCCGGTCTATAAATACAGCATATAATGAAAGTCTTCGTAAAACGAACTTGAAATGAATAGCAAATTACTTCTAGACTTGTTGGACACTTCCAATGTTGTGTCGGTAATTCAATTCTTCGGTTTTTGATCCCAGTCTTGAACAAAATTCCCACTCCTCCACCTGTTGTATTCGTATGACGATCACTTCTTACGAGGTCAAAACCATTAGGTACACAATATTCTTCTCCCTCCGCACACCATGTTTCAGTTAAACACAAAATTTCTACATTAGTTTCATAAATAAGGTTTAATATATTTGCAAAATTTTTCCGATATGATCTGGTGTTTTGATGAGCAACTTTGATGTTCTTTAGCGTTTTTAGTCAGTCAATAGTTGTTTCTTCCACGTTGTCAGTGTTAGTCTGATCTGAAGGCACTTCGACATCCATTCCGACATCTGATGCTTGACTGACACCAGGATCACTGTCCAAGCGTATTGATTTCGGTTGACTTTGATCCTCATCTCCGCTGTTTACCACCGTGGTTGTGTGTCTTCTTTTTGTAGCTGATCTAGTTTCTCGGGCGTTCGTGGACTTTGCTTCTTTCTGAGCCGCATTATTAGCTACCTTTAAGGCATGCGATTCCTTCCATTCCTGTTGCTCCTTTTTAGTCAAGTCTTTGCGCACGGATACTTTCTTGAATTTGTCGATTCCCTTAAGTCTGCTGCAGTTCTTCAAGGCACTGTTTCTTGCTTGTGGTGTGCAGAAGCTAACCCGAAGAGGTCGACACGCTTGGCTTGAAGAATTTGGCTTAGCACCAATTCGCTTGTCCATGAGAGGGAGTGTGGTCCCTGGAGCAATGATTTCCATAAGTTCGCCTGCCAATACTAGTCCATCTCCAGTTTCTGGTTTCCCTTTCCGTCCATTTATTAATTCCACTTCCATTCTTTTTACATCCGATGAAAGGAAGGGCATCGCGTATTGGG
>JAQGAD010001230.1:0-21921 GCA_034696625.1 Isotomurus palustris | reverse complement strand
ATTTAATTAAATTACTGACTAACATGTTCATACTGAAACTTGTTCAACCTCAAACATTCTCGTCGTAAATTGTCATACGCATAAAATAACTTTGATCACGTTTCTAAACTGGAAAGTCACGCACAATGTTGCTGGATTGCTAAATAATATTTTATCCGGTTATAACACGAAATTTATACAATATACAAATTGAGGAAATATCTGAGTGTGCAAAATACAAAATATTTATTGTATCAAATAATGTTTAAGGACTAGAATCAACTCTGTAATATCAATTATACGAAAAAATTACTGGAATGGAAGCCTGGGATAGGAGCGTATAGTAGTTTGCACTTAGCATTTATTTAATGCAAATACCTTACCTCTTGCGACAGAAAAGGAAGGATCTGGGCTATGATTGCATTCAGTCGTTTGGCCACTTCAGTCTAGAATGAACGAAACAAATGTTGTAAATTAGTTTATAGTCAGATTAGAATCAATTATAATAAAATATAAACATATTCTTCATGAAGTGAGATCTCTGAATAGATTTGAGAGAGTCGAATTGATTGTATCACACTGGCAAGCTTGTGTAGCTTATGCTAATAATTCAAACATACTTTTTGCTATTATATTTAATTATTAGTATCTTATTAGAACTCGTGCTTATGCTTCAATAAAATGGCAACCTTTGACTTCCGACCGTAACATGCAGAAATCTAAGTAAAAATAGTTAGTATTGTGGTAAAGCAGCACAACACTTACTAAGCGTAATTCTTTCTGACATTTTACACATTTTCAGCAATCCGTTACGAAGAACACATCACCTCATCTTGCTACAAACTGATATTACATACGTACAGATTATAATGTAAAACAAGTTTAGTAGCTTCTTGCTTTTGAAAGTTCTGAAAGACTTGAGTCGATGTTTTATAATACCAGTTTATCCAGTATTATTTCTAAGTTCTGACAATACGTACCGGTCAGCGAAAGAATTAGCCTTTATCAGTTTTTCCAACCTGAGAACTTGCAGATGAGTTGGACAGAATGATTAGAGCTGTGAATATATCCACTAAATCTAACCTCGATAATTCATAATTAATCATTATCAAAATTTCCAGATTAAATTAGTTTTAAATAAGGTGAGGTTAATTTGAAATCGACCGTCAACCGCATTGATGAATATGTCTTTACAGATAACAATTACTTACAAGCTTATATTTCACACTATCAACCATGCCTTCAATAACACACATTGTGCAGTACCACAAGAACTGACTAAACTGACAAAACAGAAACATAACAACATTGAGAAAATGCATGCAGTTTTCTGAGACTCAGATATTGAAATACAGCATGCCTAACTATAAAAAATACAAGATTATAATTCATGCTACAATTTAATAACCTCATAATCTCTCAAGATTCAGAACTCATCATTATTCTTTAAATATCATAAATCAAATAAACGAGAGACGATGTATTTTATACGAAACGCAAATAAAAATGCAAATTATAAACAAATTGCCATGCGAGGACTGCTCGCATGCAATTGGACTCTTATAATAGCATGTCACATATCTCATTCAACTGCCACTTCCATACGCATCATCACATTCCTTCTCCGTCTTTGCTCAAACATTTTTAACTGATTAAACAGTCATAACTTATGTATTTACACTCATCCATTGAAAAAACTCTCAGGGGAGATAACTAGTCAAATAGTAAAATTGGGATTCGAGTAAACACTGAGAGAGCAGAGGGAGTTTATTTTGTTAACCTATCATGTTTGCATACCAAACACAGAAGAGAAGAAGAACACACTCACAGAGGAACTTATCGTCATTCCAAATGGATGGATAAGTCAACAGAAGGACCGAGAGAGCACTTTACCATCACCACTGCCCATCTCTCTTCAAATTACACAAGATTTTAACCGGATGCAACCACCATACCACCACTACCACTTCATCAGTCCCTCGCGTTATCATCATGATATCCTTGCGAAGAGTGTTATTCTTTCTCTCTCCTTTCATTATTTGCAGCGCATACAAAGAGCACACACACTCACAATATTAAGAAGACAAATATAATACAAGACCGTAGATTAGACATAACACCAACTCATCATTTTCTCACAAGTCTCGATCTCGAAGTCCACTGGGATTTAACATACTTCGAAAAAATTTTACTCTGCCAAATTCTGATGGCATGTCTAATGGTGAATAGAGTACCACAGCAGTAACAAGGTTAATTTTAAGTGCAATGACAAAAACTGTTTGGAATTCATCCCATGATTTGTTTTTTTCAAATAAAGTTTGATGACCTGGTTGTTTTTGTAATCTAACCTAACCGGGTTCAGTATAACTTTAAGTATTTTTTGTGTATTTATTTTCAAAACGATATTATTCAATAAAATAATTATCTCGCTAATCACCTTCATCGTGAAATTATTTGATCGCCTTCTAACCGAATATCTGACCGGTCAGTTATATTTTGGCTCGTTAACCTTTACTAATTAGAGCACAGTCAGAAATAGCACTGAAACAATCGAAACACAGTATTCGTAAGTGAAGAATAAAGACCCTCATAGACTTTCATTGGTCTTTCATCTTCTCAGCCGCAAATGTTACCCTTCAGTTTCAACTGCCTGCTCCTAAACCAGGACAAATAATAGAGGCCAATTGTCCTTAAAAAGCAAACGAGAACCCTCCTGTACTTCTTTTTTCTACGGATTCAAGCGTGTCAATTCCTTCCACCCTTCATTCAACTAAAAATCTCTCCAGGAACAAAACGACCCTTCAACAAAATCCCTTATTTCTCTTCCCCTAATATAATAATAAGGGCCTGGGATTCCTTTCTTTTCCCCTCGCTGCTTCCCCATCGGGTCGTGACATGCCCATAAAACAGTTAGACATGCAACAACAACACGAACAAAAAGGGATCCCCTCTTTCCAAAGTAATCATTTTTTCTCTTCTGCTCTTTCATATAATAATCCTCGAGTCTCACAAGTCCCCCTTCTACCACCTTCATTGGTTTCGTTTCCTCTTTTACTGACATGATCATCATCATCTCCAACAGCCATCAGCATCAACAACCAACAACTAAACCATTTGTTCTTTGTCTGCATCATTCCCTAAATCTCACACAGACACACACACCTTCTTCATCCGATTCAGTAATTTCTTCAAAGGGATATCAATCCTTCATACGTGACATCATGCTTTTATCCCTGCAGTATACCATGAATTAAGTCCGTTCAGGCTCACTACCCTGCCAATGCTCTCTACATGCAATAATTACACTGACCAGAATTCATTACTAAAGCGAAATACTTCATCATCCCGAAATCAACAAAAAATGTCTGTCCCAGATCCGAGGAGGACTATACTTCCCCCAACAACGGTTTACAACCCGGAACATCCTTTGTCTAAATACATCATCTCATTTTTTAATGAAAAATAGATACAAAATAGTCCTTGAATTCCCTTTCAATTACGGAAGTAGAGTCAACACGCCATGCATGCATCACAAAATACCCTCCGCATCTGCTCTTTATCCGATATCAACTGTCACACAGTGTGGCACCATTAAACTGGAGTTCTCAAAAATCATTCCCAATTTACGATCCAATCCAACCCCACGCAGCATTAGATGTTCTAAAAGCTGTAAATGAATTCACCCTCATCACAATTCACTCTCTCTGATCCCCTCGAAAGCTTCTGCCACACGGGGACTTACTTTACTACTTCCAGGCAAACAATGGCATGCAAATCTAGTCACACTCGTCGTGTCCCCAGTTCAACCCCTTCTGAATCAATCAACTTTTGTTCGTAATTGCTCTTCCTCTCTTATCAATTATCTCACACGACGACCCTCCTCACCTACCAACTGGTAAATAATTGCCTGTCCATACTCGCTCAGTAATTGTTATTAACATGTCTTCGCAACCGTTCGTTCCGAAAATCTTCATTTCATCAGTGCGTTATACTTTAACTTCGACTGTTCTTTTTCTTTGTTGGTGTCATTATCAACAGTAGCTTTGAATCTGTAAATCCCATTTCATTAAGTTTTATGTCCATATCACAATCAACCCATGTAATTATGTACACCTAGAGCCGCAAGGATAATCCCTCCAGCAGAGATCCCTTGAATTCCAATGCCACAACTAATTCTATCCATAAAATTGGTTCAAATTATTCTCTATGGTTCAGTTATGTCCTACACTGTAAAAATATCCCTCTATACCGTTCCCTGCAAACCGTCTTCGTAAATAGCTTATTCTTGCCTCACTAATTCAACACAACGGTACGGAACGACTGCATGGTGATTATAACCATGTTACAACCAACCGAGGACTGAGGATACGATTACTCTTACAATTTACAAACCCTAAACTTCTTTCTTGTCATATCACACGACATTCCTTGGTTGTAGAAAAACTTCCGTGGCAGTCAAGAACTTAAACTTAATTAGTGCAGACGAGCCCTTTCACTACTTATAAACAAACATATACTGTTATATAGGAATGCCACGTCAGCCTTAAGTAAAAATTCAACAGCTATATAATACGTATTTACAACCTTAAATGTAAGAAGTTTTCCATTACCCGTCTTCTATTTTACAAGCTGATTCCAGACTGAGACCAAAACAAGTACAGTTCGGCCTTCTCTGAACCACATTACATTCATAAATAGGTCTGCTTCCAGAAGTCCTTTCTACCCTTCCTTTACTGTAATTTAAAACCAAGTCAAGTGTCAGGTCCCATGGGATGAATAGCTTTTCAGAACCTTTTCTCCAGGTCTGCCAATAAAATAAGCTACATCGCAATACATAACGTTTTCCAGTAAATTGACGTCCAGGTCCCGAAAAATCAGAACAGTTTCATATGCCTACCTAATGAAGCTTCAAAAATAATATAATATTTTTCAAATCGCACCTCTTTCTATAATACCACCCCCTATACTACAGTTTCGGTCTACGTTAAAACTGTACATCATCCATTTCGATAATTATTTTTATAATGACATACTAGCTAATTATCGAGAGGGAATTTAAATGTTTGCTAAAAATTGTTTTTGTTTGTGACTTCTGAAATCACTCATCTCTAAAGCATATCAAATTGCGTTCGTTCACATTCAAGATGAACGAAGGCAAATCCTGACGGTTATGAATATAGTAAGTAAAAGCAGTCGTACCAGAAACACTTTTTGTACACATAACGTCCCATTTTAAACCCTCTGCCTCTACAAAACCGAAGTCTTTGTAGTTAGTTTCACACAGATAAAAATCAGATCAATAACTTCTTCGCTTATTCCCTCATTTGGTTAACCGTTACCTATTCAAATTAAACATCCATTGTAATACCATCACTCTCCCATTTCTTTCATTATGGAGATGAAATATTCCACCGTCATTCTCTCTGTTCTTTGCTTTGCCGAAGTCTTGCCAATTCAATTCAATTGATTAGTCTCCCAAATCCACCAAGATAATCATGTTAAACAACAATTTATTGTCTCACGTACCTGTTTGTGCATCTCCACATTGAGTCCATACGACATCTCGTAGTACTGAAAGCAAAATTCACATATTAGGCTTATTAGCCCATAAATAACTAGCAACAATCAATTCACAATAAAAAATATCGATAGGAGTGAAAACATAAGGTGGAACCGTTCACCATGTTTTCAAAATCTGTAACTAAATGCAATCATATTGTGTAGTACTTTGAAGCTCGAGTGAACGTGAAATTTCAGTTCAAAATTTCTAACAACACCAAGATTAATCTCTTCATTTAACCAGCTGATAGCAGCTCTAGTTATACAATTAAACTTCATTTACTCAACTTTTTGCAAAGCTTCCAATTACTAAACCGTTAACTTGTTGTTACAGGATGCAGATGCTATCAACTTGAAAAACGTATATAATTCCGACAAAAAAAGCAAAGTTAAACAAGTTGTTATTAATTTGCTAATCCTCGATAACAGGAATTGAGGAAATAACACTACATACTACTACTTTAATGACTCGTCTAAGCTTGCGTCTTCTACTTTTCTATATCTCATTTGAGAGCTTCTATCTCGAGCTAGATATATTACACAGATAAAAATAGCTACCTGTTCACTATCATTACATTCTGTCTGTATTAATCATGTATTAATGCACAACAGACTTATTGCTACCGCACACTTGCATTTATATCATTGTATCCTGCCATTAAATCTTAATTGAACTTGATACCATACTTATAATCAATCACAGTGCAAAATGAGAAAAATTACCATCACGTAATGTCGTTGCATCTCCGTCTTCTCTGTGGCCAATTTCTCACACTCCAATTTGAGTCTGCAAAGCAAATAAATGCATCAAATTTTGTTTAGTAATCTAAATGTAAATTTACTACTAGATGTAATTTAATTTGTACTGAAGCTGTATTGACAAAATCCTGAAAGCTTCGGTAGGCAAATGTATAATCTAATTATTTATCAATTTAATTAACAAGCATAAGCTGATAAGCTGCACCCGCTTAAAGCTCAAAATAGTAAGGCAACTTGAGAATTAACCTATACAATAATGACAAAGTGAACCGAACAGACTACTGTAACTAACAACTGATAAGGTACAATGAAATAAATAGTTTAATTTCGTAATCGTCGCTTTGTCTTAGCTTACGGTTTAAAAGGTGTCTTATAAGAACTAGTAATACGATATGGTTAGATAGACTCAATTAATTTACTGATTTGATCATTGGTGCCTGAATAAAAAAAATCATTTTATCCGTCCAAAATATTCTCTCCACCTTGTGTGTATTGTGTGTTGCATGACGCAATTGAAAATGTCTCAAAACCACCACAATAATCCTTATGCACATTACACTAATTTGAGACAAGGAAACCAACTTTGTCCAAAACCAGAAGCCACAAAAACAAAGCCAACGTCTCTTCAGCAGTAGAAATGCACTTATATCTGCAGAATACCAAGGGCTAGTGATGGTAGTGAGGCTGGTGGTACGGCGGTGGTGGTGGTTGGCCGTGGTTTCGAACCGCAACTCCGACTCTCGAGCTCCCTTTTGCTTGCCCTTACTAAAGTACTGAGTACTCACAAACTTCGGTTTGGCTCATTCATCGGGAAACCCGGACAATATTCTTCCCCAGATAAGTCAACTCGCAGCCACAGGGATTTCTAATCTACTTCACTCTCTCAAGGGGACCTGACACAATCATCCACCACTAACCAGTTTCACTAGTGCTTTCACTCTTTAACTCAGCTTTCGTCTGCTTCTTTTAGTCGTTTCCTTCGTCCATTAAAAAAACATAATTTAAAAATCGCAAAACTTGCAGCCCATCTAGCCATGGACATAAAACCTTATAACCTAATTTTTTTATTCTTTTAATTATCGATGGAATTTTTAGGGAAAACCATATACAAAATCCAATGGTGGCATTCACGAAGCAAAATTACAAGGATTTAAATTTTTACTAAAAGCCATGAAAAATTAAGTACGACTTCGGTTGTATTCGGACTTAAACAACAGCAGTTCATGCTCCACTCGGTTGTAACCTCACTGACTCGCAAAGATTAAACCATTTAGGCGATTCTTCAATGTCAAGTCTACCCTACAACCTAAAGTCCATCTTCAACGAAATGTTTAATCTCCTTTGACGTAATCAAAACTGAACAGCTAAATTGTAAAAAAGTTACTTCTTCGCACAACAATGGTTACAATAAACTGCCTATCAGAGAAGCACGCACATTGCATATATATATGTGTGTTCACCCAACCATTTATTATTCTACCTTTCGTAGAATCCCAGCATAATAACATTGATAGCATTTATCTTATCTTAAGATCACATCACATTACACTATAACACGAGTGCACAGAAGACAGGACAAGACTTTGCTAGATTTATATAAAACAATTCAACCTTCCGTCCTAAACATTTAAACCCTAACTTTTCTCCACGTAAATTAATCAACTCCTCGCTTAAATACAACCATCAAACACGACGCAGGCCTTGAATTATGTGTACCACCGTTCTTGGTTACGAATACTCCACATGCCATGTTGTTTACATTCTTCTAGAGTTCTTCATTAAACAACTATTATTATATCATTACGATCTTCCGACTTTATTAAAATGATGAGAAACCCCAGTTGAACAAGGACAAATAATATAACAGCTCTTATACTTCATTCTACATGAATTGAATTTCCATCAAAATAAGACGACCACTCATTGTTTGTATGCCACTATGATCGTACAGAATTGTATTTAAATTGGTTAACATTTGAAAAGCTAACGATAAAAAACTGAACAAAAAATGTGTTCTTCAGTGCATCATGAAGATGACGATGAGTCAGATGAAGCCGAATCCATGCGATACAAAGTGTAATAGAAGGATAAGTATAGTTACAACTTACAACAATAATGATACGCATAGAAGAATAATGAAGGCGTCTCCTCCAGTTACTAGTGAAGTTAAACATTAGATACTTGCTTGCATAGTATGCGCTTTATATCCTTCCCGTCGGATTATAAGATTATAAGCTATCAATATATAAGATACAAAACTGAAAGTCGGAGATGATCAAGTCCAACATAGAGGAACCTTTCTCAAATGGATTCTCCTTATACTGGGAGATATATACTCGCCACTTCAGTTAAGGCTTCAAATAGACAGCTTCTATCGCCTGGGGTATAGAAGGGAAAAGTATGAACTAGAAAGAACTTCCTAACCTTCCATACTCTCGTTTGCATAATAAAACCCTCTCACCCAAGAAGATTCTTTACTTTTTCTTGTAACCACTGAACCACCATCAGTTCCATGAGCTACTTAAATTCTACTTACATTACCGACCATTAAACTTCCTTATTAGGTAAGCTCAAAAACAAGTACATTTTGCACATTTATTTCACAAGCATATCTTTTAAAGGATCTTTGTTTCAACAACAACAACTTAAAGTTCCAGTCAAAACGATTCTTCATTGCGTGGGAATCTATTTCTTTCCTCACACTTGCTCCTTAGATAGTACACATTTTATTTTACAGAATTAATTAATTTGCGCTGATATCATTTTTTATCACTCAACGGTTGTCTGACCATGGCAAGACGCAACAGCAATCCATGAATCCAAGTATTCAACTGGCTTACTTTCCAATTAGTAACTAAATGAGAACTACTCACCAGTCCAGTTAAACATTTAAACCTAACGCGTACACTGTCGATCTGCTAATTCTAAAACTTACGAGTATATAATGGATAAAAAGCGAAAGAAAAGATAATAACTATAAGCTTAATCCATGCATCGAATTATTAAAATTATTAATCGGAGTACTCACGAATGATACTGGGCTTGTAAAAAGTTAAATTCTTCTTTGATTCTTTCCAATGTTTCGGCAATAGTAAACTTCAGGGGTCCACCACCTGAAGGAGGAGCCTGTAAGGAACAAAACAAAATGTCACATCATTAAAAAATGAAACTTAAATAATAAAAAAACGTATATGATACAAGAAAACCACAAAGGGCTTGCCCATTTCTTTCTTAGTATCTAAACCTAATTGTTCCTATTTCAAGCAGAAGACTAATTCTTGACTCGATTTACTGCATGGTATGCTCAAACCAGCTTTCCAGACGACTGCAAACAAACTAGTACAGTGAACAACAATGAGCAATACTTTTGATTATAGCTCGAAGTCAATATCCATCTATGCAAATATAGCAAACTAACTCTTACACTTCAGTCCTGGACTCGCATTTATGAATCGGGAAAACAGTAGCATCTCTAGTGCGTGCACTCTTTCCTTTACTATAAGTATAAACAGTAAACTAGCTATGACTATAAGTTAAGTAAACTTTGAACTAGTTTTACCCCTCAAGACATGATGTACCACCATGCTACCTAAATTACTGTGTAAATACTCTTCCTTTTGCTGATGAATATATGTATATCAACTTCGCATCGTCTGCACTTTCAAGTTTCAAGTGCCCATAGCTTTCCTCACACAATTTATAGAACTCATGAGTAGCAGATGAGGAAACAGCAGCTACTAGACGTTACTCCTACATCCTACCAGTATCGATCGATTCAATTGCCTGTTTAGGTCAACTATATCTTCTCGCAGGCTTTTTACGGAACAATAAATACTACCTTTCTTCAAAGGAAAAAGGTTCGTTCGTTTCGTCGTTGCAACGCTCTGGTACTTTATTTTACTTACCCCAGCGGGTGGATGTCGAGTTGGAGCCGGATACATGTTTCCCTCTTTTACTAAGATGTTGCTGTCTTTGCGTTTGGCTTCTTTAGAAAGAGACTTCCTTGAGAACCACGGTATACAAATATACACCACAGTACTCCACCACTATTCACTCTTCTTATCGTCTTCTTCCTTGTCTTCGTCTCCACTCAAAAAACTAATCCAATTTCAAGCTCTTTCCAAGAACGATAATCATACAATAACTCTTCACTCGTCCACTTGGTCTTCTACTTATTTATTAATACGATGATGATCTTCGACACTTCCAACTGCAAAAAACAAACATAGTCAGTAATTAACGTATTCACCTCACTTATGCTATTCATATGTGTGTGCTATTGCAAATTAATTTTCGGTATATTATTATTTTTGGAGATATTTACAGACAGATCACACAATACTGCATACAACTTCCTCCAAATCAAACGCGGTTTCTCAAGCAGATATCTCATTAAAAAGTTGGGAAGTTGCTAAAACTCTAAAAGTCATTTGTCACTCAATACATTCGACGTATTTGTTTCTTATTTCTATTTGATTTACGGCCACATCTCCTTTTGCATTTCCTATGCACGTAGAAAGTAAAATATTAAGCAGGAATGAATGCAAATATATTAATTGACAGTTATGGTTCTAGTTCTGGAAAACTGGAAACGGAATGAACCCATTGTTTTCTACATAATATTTAATAGGCTCCATATTAGTCCATATTTTCTATATACAGCAATATAGCAAGAACTTGTAAGATAATTGGCTAATTGGTAGCACAATAACATTTTATTTGCTAACGATAGTTGAGATCGACCTCATCATTACGTCTTAAGCCCGTCACAAGGTCAGTAAGTGCTTGAGTTACTTCAAAATAACGACAATGACTCACCAGCCGTCAATATGAAAATCAAAATCATATACCTTAGTCGTTTTGGGAAGCATTATTAAAAACTCTCCAATCCGAACTGCAGAAACGTTTACCAACCGAGTCCAGAGTGGTTCATCGCCTATTTCAGCAGCACCAGCACCAGATTTCCCAGTTCAGCTAAATAAAGGCCAGTTAAGTAAAGTATATAAGTTGTTGATTTGACTCCTAGTGAGTACTTACTTCGCAATTTAACATTTAGGCAGTAAAAATGACCCAATAACAAAAATTTTATAACCCTGCTTATATAAAATTCATCCGATGATATTTCAGAGACATCATTCAACTATTGTTTTGTGCACATCATTCATTATTATTATTCAGCAGCCCCATGTTCTTTGAACAACAATTTAATAATACATGAACACACACTACTTTGCAGGTTGGATGGAACCTTGGTTTGGTAGTCAATACACTGAATGGACTGAATCATCGCGGAACGCCTTTGCTCAGAATTAATTCAAAGGTCCAATTTACTCTGAATGTACAACGACATGCAATCCATTTACCTAGTTCTAGTTGTACACTACACGCACATTATGTTTGCATCTACAAGTAATGTGTACGCGGTAAGCAAGTTGCTTTCCTACCTACAACCTAGCTCTATAATATACCTTATCAAACTTACTGCCAGTGCTGGCTACAAATAAAATGCATTTACAAGGATCAAAATGCATTATACTGCAAACACTGTATTATACTTGACCACCAAGTAAAATTATTATATTATGACTCCGCGCTACGTTGTCCGGCTATCATTATGATATGACTAGGCTGCAAAAATGAATGCACACTATGCTTATCGTATCTCGTAATTCTCAAATAATTAACGACATCAGCAGACAATTTATCAGGACAATCCGACACAATCCAGTCAGAATCATGAAATTATTCTGCACTATGTCCACATTTTCCAAGAATACATCATCATCATCAATACTCAAGTGCACTTCACTGTTAGACCATTATCCTTAATCTCTTGAAACTAAGTCTCAAATCCTATTCTACTGCATTTCAAACTATGTAGAACTTTTGGCTTTATAAATATTACAAATATAATGTAGATATTATTTTCAACTATCAAATGTTTTAATCTCTACTTTTAAATCACATTAATAACACATAAAACTACGAATAAACAAACTCCATGAAGTCAAGAAAACAGGCATCAACGAAGTTTTAAATGATTGATGGCACTTGATGCGAAGTTGGAGCTCTTCAAAGTTACCACATCAAAAATGACTGACGCACAAATTCATTCAATAAGTGTAATCAAAAGTTAAACACAACTTAAAAATCCTATTCTTACTCCTTCCTGTGTTGTTATTTCACCAACTAAGGTACCTCATCGACATCGACTCCTAATGATCAGGATCACTTTGATAAACAAGCAAAAATCTAAACTTGATACCGGTGAGGTGGCGGTGATACTGGTGACTAAATTAACTCACGACCGAATAACACATACTTACAATTTGTACAAGAATATACAGTAATACTTGCATAATTCTAAATACCGGTATTTCTGGCCTGCCTATACTTATTATTCTTAATAACCTTTAAATACACACGGAACGCAAAATCTAACATTCCCATCAGCCCAACTCATGAAAAAATGATCAAATTCCATCAAAATGCATAGCTCAGTTTTAGCTTCTGTTCCCTCATTAATTAACAACCAAATAACGAAAGACCACAACAAACCTGTCCCAATTAAAAACAAATGTTTAATTTACCTTGAGAGTGAACAAGTGAGCCAATCCTATACTTTCTTAATCGCCATAAATTATATTGAACTTGTCGTGTTCACACTCTTAACGATAAACAACCACCCCCACTTACATTTTAAAAATTAATCCACTAGCACAAACACACTCACACACTTAATATCTTCCATGAAAGACTCCAGCTCCGTATAAATATTAGCTAACCAAAACACACTTCCACAGCACTTCCAAGACTCTTCAGTGTACGCAGCACTATTTCCAAAGCCCGTTAAAATTTCCAGGACGCATGAAAATCGGTTAGAAATAGGAATTCCGTCTAGGGAAGCATCGAGCAAAGTAGCAGCGAGTCCTCCCTGGCCAAAGTCGAGTCAGTTACTGACTACGGTGCCGGAACAAAGCCCAAGCTTCCTCAGTCACTGTGGGTTCTCAGCTTCACACAGCATTACCGTCTAACATCGCTGGCTCTCAGTCCCAGCGGCCCTTCCCATTGGTTCCCTTACTTAAGCGGGCCAATGAGAGTGTGAGGAAGCACATAAGTCCGCCCCCTTTGGTCAGTCGGTGTGTGCATCTCGGTAAGTGAAATCGAGGCAGGAGACGCTGCCTCTGGGACTCCCTCAGAACTGACGACGCTGTGCTTGGAATGGTGCGACGGTAGACAACGCGCCAAGTGTTTTTCCAGTTGGCGAAGAAGTCTTTGGTTTCTTTTGTTTTGGTGGTGGTCTTCTCTGGAGAATGATGAAAGGACGTACAACCAAGAAGGGAGATACTATTGCTCCTGCTGCAAAACACACATTGTTGGATGGTCTATGATACTCCATGGATCAAGTTCTGTTGGGTCGATAATACTGTGTCCCTCGTTGGTGGTGGTGGTAGTGTTGGTGGTGTTGGATGGAGTCTGGCTTAGTCTCCAGAAACCACTTGTCCTTGCTTGAAGTTGCCTAAGAGCTGCTGCTTCTCCAGTCCTGGAATCTAATTCTGAGTCCACAAGGTCATTTCCTATTTACTTCATTGTTATTCAAAAGACACACAATAAGTGCATGGAACGGAGTACCGAGGACAGAAAAATTATTTAAGCTCCAGGATTAGTTTCGATTTGTTGTGGCTCTCAACTCTGTGGTGTTTGGCTGAGAGAAATAATTTACTGGATAGTCGATTAATAAATCTCGCAACCAGCGGACGCTCAAGATAGTCCAGAGATCCTGACTCACACCCTCCTGACCCAGTTACACATTTTGCTGTGGTAAGATTTAGGCTTAGTATGTGTTATTAAAAGTTTTACTTCATTGGAACTGTGTGATTATGGTTGGAAGTGTTGAAACGTAGTTTTTAATGGTAGGGAATTTCTGCCAATAGTTGAAGAAGATTTACGTTCGGTTAAAGTTGCCTCCAGCTAATCAGTAGTCCATAGGTTTTTATGTAATAGGTTTGATAAGCAATTTGTCTTGCTTTTGCGGGGCTAAATAGTGGACACGTAGACAGTAGATTGAACAGCACTGATGTACTGTGTATTAGTCTGTATTGATCAAAGAATTTAATTCATGTAATTATTGCACCCGTGTCTTATGGTGCATGGGAAAAATCAGACGGAGGTATGAGGATAGGCTGGATAAGGATGATTAATCCATGTTAGTAATATAATACAAGCTAATAAGCTTATTGCTCTCTAGTACAAATTCAGTTTAAATTCCTGTATGAGTATTATAACAATGTTGAATGTGTAGTGATATAACTAACTGAAGAGTATTAAGAACGTACTGTGTATAGTTCTACAGTGTAGGGGCGGCATAAGATGGGTAGCTAAAAACACAGGCTTGTGAGAATTCCTTTTTAATTAGGATTTGTAAAGGTTGACCTTCAGATTAACTCAAGCGTTGGTTGCTTCCATCTTTTTGTGCGTACAAGTCGACATATTTGAAGTTTAGACACAGAGAGTACTACTCTGTACTTTCCACGCTAACTGGGCACTGGAGAAGTAGAACAATTTTAAACTCATTTTCAAATTTCTCACCTGAAATTGTGCAGAGAGTGTTGCATAAGATTTCAAAATGAAAATGACTCCCCATTAGCATGAAAGTAAAATAGGACTTCTTTTGTGGGAAATAATAGAAGACCGCAAAAGGCCGTTGAAGCTTAGGTTTGCAAGTAGCGTATTGAAGCTAAGGCACGTAGTTGAAGTTGCAAGTTTGTCAATGCTATGTGCAGTTGTGTGAATTGTGATGTTGCGAATGAATCGCATATTGTATTCAGTGAAACATGTTGGAATTAGAATTGGTTTGTTTCTTATGCAACATTCCTAAATTGCTTTAAAGCAAACTCAGGTTGGAATGAATAGATATACAGAAATAGAAGCAAGAGACTTTAAAACTACACCCGTGGTCTACTATGCTGCTCGTATACCTCTGAGTTGCCACTGCACTTAGGTAATTCAACAAATTACTTTTCATGTAGCTGTTATATATTTGTATTTTTGCACGCGCGAGCAAGTGCGATATAGCTCGACGCTGCTTATAGTTAGTATTTTACTACTACTGCACTTCTGTTGAATTTTGAGAGAGATTTACTGTAAAAGTAGTTGCGAAACTCATGATTCGCGAGTTCCTATTGTTCCCAATAACCGATACTTGGCTTTGTCTGCTCGTCTACTGAAGTACTGATGCTAAAAGTGAAATATTTAGCTTTCGTTTGTCCTCTCCGAAATCTTGAAACTTAAATTTTAGCCGCACAGTTGACAGTTAAATATAAATATAATTTTGCGTACTTACTTGTCTCAGGTATTGCGTAATATTTGGGAAACTATAAGTAAAACTGAAGTTATGATCGTGCGTTTTTTACAGGACAGAATCTGATTTAAACTTTTAAGTACAACTTTTAAACTTATATAATCTTCACTACATCTCTTTGCTCTTTACCACTCTCAACTCTGCTCATGTGCTTTATTTTTTATTGATATTTTAGCACAACAAACTGCTGGCTGGCTGGATTTGCTGGCTACAAAATTATTACACTTGTGTATAGTTAAATGTTACACCTGTATTATTTAGTTGCAGAATAATAATAATTACGCCTTATTAAGAATATTTTAATGTCATGCTTTAAACTTCACAGTGCAGTTTAGATGAAGGAAGAAGACCATAACCTAGCTTGATTCCTATTCCGTTCACCCATCCCTTTTCTTAACCATACAAGCAATTAGTAGTTATTAATTAATTATGTTGTATTTAACGTAATACAAACTAAGCAAGTGGAAGGAAACCGCTACCGTGAAGGTCTATTCTTCTGCCTTGTGATGGGATACGCGATAGTTATTAATGAAAACGAGAATGAAACATCTTATTTCATTCTGTTTTATGATTAACATGATACACAAGCATACTGAAGCATACAAGGTATACGTGCTACTTTAACTTACATACAGTAGTTAGCCATTAGGAATAATATATGTGTTATTTAAACACATTAAACAACTATGTTTAATGCAGACTTTTTTAAATTAAAGTCAATTTTACTACAATACGAATCACGTAAGAAAAAAAATTAATAAAACTAATTTAAATAGGATTAGTTACATAAGAAGTGCAAGCATATATAGTAATAAATCGGAAAAAGTTTTTAAGCTCGGTATTTTGAGTATATACAAGTTTGTGAACATAGATTTGTGTAGAAAGGACTGTAGGAAATATTAATGTCAAAGGGGTTATTAATTCAGTACCCCTGTTTAACTAATAGACATTTTAGTGCACATGCGAGTTCGTCAAAAACTGTGTAGCCGGTGCTACAGATTACTACTTATGCATTAGTTTTTCAGTTAAAAATATACTATAAGGTATAGTTTGAGGGATTACTTAACCACGCAAATCTGAGCAAAATAATAATAATTAATCAACACAGGCAACTCTTTTGTTGGATGTCATTGCCACAAACTGTGCGTGCAATAAGTGTTATTAAGAATTTCATAATTACGGCACACTGTGAGAAAATATTGACTCATCTTCCGAATGAATGAGTCAACATGAGACAAAACAAACCTTTGGTATTAAAAAGTGTATTAGGTCGTGTATGTGCACAGGAGTGATAATTATCTGATACTGGTATAATTGCCTTCTTCTGTTCCTGTGTAGATGCAGAGTTACAGTTTTATGAAATTATCGTGCTATTTTAATTCGTATGAAATCTACATTTTAATGTCTATGAAGTAGTATGAAGTATGAAGTCTGCCCAAACCACAGTTATTTGTCGGTGAAATAGCATTACGTTATGCACATGAATTCATGGTGTCTTGACTTGCCTATTGTTATTTCTAGTTGGTGTAAATTCGATATTCGATATCATCCTATAATATCTTGTAGGCAATAGTTGATGATGAATGGGTACTTCTGAGTGCTGAGGACTGTTGCATTCTCCTGCAGCATTTAGTTTACATGAGATCTCACCTGTGTTCGTTCAATCTAGACGGTGTATTTGCCTGCGTCTATGTTCGAGGAGAACCTTAAGTAATAGTAACAAGACAATAATATGTATTAGTTCCTTTTCGCAGGAGGTGGAGGATTCATTCTCCCTTCAAATATTTTTATTTAATTGGCTTTGCTTCGTCAAGACACATTTAACTTGTTGATGCAATAATGTCAGTCTCAAACTTGTATGTGTGCCATAATAAACTCTCGGTTACTCTGCAACTTGTCTAACTAAAAGTGGGACTTCTGTAAGTGCGTCCTCAGTCTGTGATTTTGTGAATTCAGTGAATTGTTATAGTTGTGTGTGTGTGTCGTATGACTTAGATTATTCCTCATTTTGGAAAGTGGGATTTTTCTTTGGAGTCACTTTCGGAGTTCAAGCGAATACTTAAAATGTTAGTAAAATCGCCTGTAGTTTGTATAGAGGAGAAGTAATAAATATATAGCTTATATCAATCAGATTCGGTTGTTTTAGGGTGAAAAGTTAAGTTCGACGGATAGGAATGTATGATATTTTTAACTTCTCATTTTTACGCTAAAAACTTGCATTTGTGTTGCAGGCCATCAATTTAATTATTTTTGCCGTGGTCATCATAATTAATATCTCGATTCACACCCGTTTAAAAAGCTTATTTTAAAGCCCATTTTAGTATGTGCGTTTACCTGTGGGTTGACTAATCATGGTATTTGCCCTGCCTGTAGTTCCTTTTGGTAAATTAAAGTGTTTATCATAATTAAGCTTTCAACCCATTTATGTGATATTAATAAAAAGATAATTGTGGGGAAATATAAGTGTGTGATTGTCTGAAGAGTCTGAACTGGAGTAAGAGATAATATGATAAAAGCGACAATCGACAGTAAATAGTAACAATGTAATGCCTGTCGCATGTTGAGAACTTAGTCAGGACAAGAATGGGTATTGATATTTGGTAATCGTGCAGGTTAAACTCTAGTCCATACCTGGATCTGACTAAACTTAATACGACAAAGGGTCTTCCCATCATTTCGTCAGAGACGAACAGTCGCAAACGTGATGTTGCAAACCTAGATAATAATATAATGCAGATAACCATTATGCATATTGAAAGAGATGATGATTTAGCTGGAGGCAGTCTCACATAATTATCCATGTTGTTCGCTTCCTACACTTCGTAGTTTTAGTGGAGTGTTGTATGGAAACGTGAATGTAATGAACTAACTGAGGTTTATTTTGGTCCAGTTTATGCGTACAGTTGCTGTGATCGTGTCTCCACCCAATCTTGCGTGCTACAGTCAACGTGAACTCCTCGGGCTCAGTTAAAGTTACACACTCGCGTTGTAAGTTGTAAAAGACACAGACTCGCTTCTTGAAGAAACTTAACCTAGTGTGGATATTGGAATATTGGGTGCATCCGAAAACTCCGAGTGAGGCGAAAGGTTTGCTGATACAAATACGTAGTGTTTTCACGAGAAGATTCTTTAAAAATAAAATTAAGTGTTAGTTGGTTGTGCATGGTGTTTAGTAAAATAAACGCAAGACGGATTACTTCAAGGAATCTGAGAGATCAAAAAGTGTGGGATTTTCTCAAGGATTACACGAAGTACTTGTAACTTCCCTATCCATAAAGTGTTGTAACCTCGTAAACTGAATTCGGATCATCGGGCGATTCCCTGAATCAGCTAGAATTCTTAAAAAATCAAAAGTGAACAATATTTAATTCTGTGATATTGAATATACACCGCATTCCGTTATTTGCAAAAAGGGTTCCTTAAACATCGGTTTGAACACTCATAAATACGTGATGAAGGATGGAGCACCAAATCTTTGACGCTGCGTCTCACGGAAAATTAATTCTCATTAAGGTAAGCGAACGTACAAACAAAGACTAAAGAGACGTAAGAGACTTTCAGTCTCTAGCAATCAAAACTTTTACTTAATTATCGAACAATAACTAGATCTAGTACAGGATGCAATTTATTGTCAATTGTCATTTAATTTCTCTACCGATGCATAAGATTAAGATACTGTCACGATGCATGTGTGATGCAATTTGCCCTACGTAGAATGTTTTGGTTTTTGTTAACTTATTTGTCCTAGGAATCGTAGTGTGTTAAGTGTAAAGCATATACTTATTGGTCCTGCTGAAAACAGTAAAAGTGACCCAACAGGATTGCTTTTTAGTCGTGTGGTTGCATAATAAAAGTAATGACACCAGCACACCACAGCCACACATTCTCCAATTGATCTTGAACATGAACCAAAATTAACCTACTTTAGCGTACTTGTACCAACAACTATCGCGAAGATTTTACTTTTAAGGTCAAATTATTCTTCTAGGCTTCCATAAATGTGACTCAATATTTAATGTAAACGGTGTAGGTCTTCATAATTGAGGATTGCACTTAGCTGTCGTTGGCATAATATTTTTCAATTTTGTCCTTGAATGTAAGAGTAAAACGAATTTATGACTTTCAAAAGAGTTTGCTTCACAAACCAAAAGTACGACTAAGCAACTTGAGATCAACGGCTCAGTTTTCAACTTTCTGAGATCTTCTCTGAAGTTAGCAGCTGTAGCAGGCTTATTTTTTCACGCTATACTATGTAACATGAAGAACTGTGTAGAATAAATTGTTCCATATAACTATAACAAAGGTATCACGTATCACCAGTCCATCCAGGTTTGCCCATCCAGTTCAGTTTATAATACATCAGTGCATTCAAATATAGACAGGCTGTTGTTAATTGAAAGCTGGAATGAGTGTGTTTATGTAACCCAGTTTCGTTTATCTTTACTTTATAACCATATAGCACATTTGTCTTTACAGAATGTCTTGGAACATCGTCCGAAGTCCGAGAGGATTCACCTGCTATCAACTAAAATAGCTGGAGTAACACCACTCATAGCTGCTTGTCGAAATGGACACTTTGATGTCGCTGAATACCTGATAAAAATCCAAGGAGTTGATGTCGAACTAGTAGGTTCTGGTAAGTTGAAGTTTGATCGCTAATGAAACACTTGAAGATTTAGTTTGTTTCTCTGCGTCTAGGTACAACGAAACAAACTACGTAGTTCATGGTTTAAGTCAACAACCAGTTAAAGAGAATGCTAGGTTAATAATAAGAATGATGTTTTCAAACAATTTATTCTTTATTTCACAAAAAGGAAAATGAGAGTTTAAACCATTCTCTAACTTATTGCGTTTGTTACTTCACTTACTTGTATATTTTTCAAGTATTTTTGCGTTCTCTGAAAGTTAAGTAATAGTGTGGAATAAGATTCCTGGCAAAATATTACCCATCCCATATTCCATCCAATCCCATTTGCTGTTACGTATCACTGTTTGCTATTTAGAAGATTTTAAGCACACAATAGATTTAGCTGATCGTGCAAAATTTCACGATATAAACTTTAATTCTCGTACTGGTTAGGTTCAAAACTGTTGGTTCATTTCCAATTCGTTGACTTGGACTTTATACACACGTATAGAAGTAATAATGCATGGACTGTACTAGTTCCAGGGTGTCTAGGCTTAAACATTTGACTCGCTCTGAAATTTCGAATGAAGTGAATAGCTCAGTGCTACGACAATAACCTTTGTTACATGGCATTCATATGTGTCTCTGTACTGTACAGCTCGAATCTTCGTGGCATCTCAACAATCATAATCAACCCATGTAAACCGTGAACATATCACCGTCCTTAGAGCATTGGGCAAACTGGAGAAAAACATTTTATCAGCAGTTGCACATTTGTTCGATGATAAGGAATTTTAGTATTACCGCTAGATTCTGAATCATCTGAGAATTTAGTGGCGTTTGATTGTGATTTGTAGTATTATTGAATTGACGACTTGGACTGAACGGACTTATCATGACCGCTATAGAACCACGCACAATTTTGTAACCATAATATTTAATAACGATGGCTTTTAGGGATGTCCCTATTCCAGTCTGACAGAAAGGGATTTTATGTAACGTATTGAACAGCCTAAAATTAGTGGCTGTCTGTTGATAAGGAAAGGGATCGTGTCAAGTTCAGCAATGGAAAAGTGGCTTAATTGGGTCATGGTGGAATGTAGAATTGGAATGGGTTGTTTGATTGAGCACTTGTTGCATAATATGGTTGGTGTAGTCTGTAGTTGGTAGCAAAGTAGCAACGCACATTGTTGGGATGAAAGTGCAGTTTGCCGGAATAGCTGAAAGATAAGTACGATACGTACAAGCATAGGATATGTTGTGTAGTTAGTGTAGTAGGTGTTTAGGTGTTGATACAGGAAGGTAGAAGGGCATCTTAAAGGATTTTACACAAATAAATCTCTTCGTAGTTGGTTCAAGGATAACAACATCAATATTTGGTGGTATTTAGCTATCAGTCGCAATTCACAATTAAATGGACGTGTCTTCTAGGTTCTAAATATTATTATGTGGTTATTGGTTATTCATTAATACACGGATTAATCATTTAAAAATGGTGCATTGAATAACATTTTGCTGCACTCGCATCACCTAATGTGGCTAACAAATATACTTATAATGGGAACTACCAAAATAGACCGGACAATTGAAAATTTGGAATTAGAGCATAGGAAAACCGCAATGAGTGATTTAACTT